>OX459119.1:0-2500 GCA_949775105.1 Oldenlandia corymbosa var. corymbosa | reverse complement strand
GGCCCAGGCCCAGGCCCAGGCCCAGGCCCAGGCCCAGGCCCAGGCCCAGGCCCAGGCCCAGGCCCAGGCCCAGGCCCAGGCCCAGGCCCAGGCCCAGGCCCAGGCCCAGGCCCAGGCCCAGGCCCAGGCCCAGGCCCAGGGCCCAGGCCCAGGCCCAGGCCCAGGCCCAGGCCCAGGCCCAGGCCCAGGCCCAGGCCCAGGCCCAGGCCCAGGCCCAGGCCCAGGCCCAGGCCCAGGCCCAGGCCCAGGCCCAGGCCCAGGCCCAGGCCCAGGCCCAGGCCCAGGCCCAGGCCCAGGCCCAGGCCCAGGCCCAGGCCCAGGCCCAGGCCCAGGCCCAGGCCCAGGCCCAGGCCCAGGCCCAGGCCCAGGCCCAGGCCCAGGCCCAGGCCCAGGCCCAGGCCCAGGCCCAGGCCCAGGCCCAGGCCCAGGCCCAGGCCCAGGCCCAGGCCCAGGCCCAGGCCCAGGCCCAGGCCCAGGCCCAGGCCCAGGCCCAGGCCCAGGCCCAGGCCCAGGCCCAGGCCCAGGCCCAGGCCCAGGCCCAGGCCCAGGCCCAGGCCCAGGCCCAGGCCCAGGCCCAGGCCCAGGCCCAGGCCCAGGCCCAGGCCCAGGCCCAGGCCCAGGCCCAGGCCCAGGCCCAGGCCCAGGCCCAGGCCCAGGCCCAGGCCCAGGCCCAGGCCCAGGCCCAGGCCCAGGCCCAGGCCCAGGCCCAGGCCCAGGCCCAGGCCCAGGCCCAGGCCCAGGCCCAGGCCCAGGCCCAGGCCCAGGCCCAGGCCCAGGCCCAGGCCCAGGCCCAGGCCCAGGCCCAGGCCCAGGCCCAGGCCCAGGCCCAGGCCCAGGCCCAGGCCCAGGCCCAGGCCCAGGCCCAGGCCCAGGCCCAGGCCCAGGCCCAGGCCCAGGCCCAGGCCCAGGCCCAGGCCCAGGCCCAGGCCCAGGCCCAGGCCCAGGCCCAGGCCCAGGCCCAGGCCCAGGCCCAGGCCCAGGCCCAGGCCCAGGCCCAGGCCCAGGCCCAGGCCCAGGCCCAGGCCCAGGCCCAGGCCCAGGCCCAGGCCCAGGCCCAGGCCCAGGCCCAGGCCCAGGCCCAGGCCCAGGCCCAGGCCCAGGCCCAGGCCCAGGCCAGGCCCAGGCCCAGGCCCAGGCCCAGGCCCAGGCCCAGGCCCAGGCCCAGGCCCAGGCCCAGGCCCAGGCCCAGGCCCAGGCCCAGGCCCAGGCCCAGGCCCAGGCCCAGGCCCAGGCCCAGGCCCAGGCCCAGGCCCAGGCCCAGGCCCAGGCCCAGGCCCAGGCCCAGGCCCAGGCCCAGGCCCAGGCCCAGGCCCAGGCCCAGGCCCAGGCCCAGGCCCAGGCCCAGGCCCAGGCCCAGGCCCAGGCCCAGGCCCAGGCCCAGGCCCAGGCCCCAGGCCCAGGCCCAGGCCCAGGCCCAGGCCCAGGCCCAGGCCCAGGCCCAGGCCCAGGCCCAGGCCCAGGCCCAGGCCCAGGCCCAGGCCCAGGCCCAGGCCCAGGCCCAGGCCCAGGCCCAGGCCCAGGCCCAGGCCCAGGCCCAGGGCCCAGGCCCAGGCCCAGGCCCAGGCCCAGGCCCGGCCCAGGCCCAGGCCCAGGCCCAGGCCCAGGCCCAGGCCCAGGCCCAGGCCCAGGCCCAGGCCCAGGCCCAGGCCCAGGCCCAGGCCCAGGCCCAGGCCCAGGCCCAGGCCCAGGCCCAGGCCCAGGCCCAGGCCCAGGCCCAGGCCCAGGCCCAGGCCCAGGCCCAGGCCCAGGCCCAGGCCCAGGCCCAGGCCCAGGCCCAGGCCCAGGCCCAGGCCCAGGCCCAGGCCCAGGCCCAGGCCCAGGCCCAGGCCCAGGCCCAGGCCCAGGCCCAGGCCCAGGCCCAGGCCCAGGCCCAGGCCCAGGCCCAGGCCCAGGCCCAGGCCCAGGCCCAGGCCCAGGCCCAGGCCCAGGCCCAGGCCCAGGCCCAGGCCCAGGCCCAGGCCCAGGCCCAGGCCCAGGCCCAGGCCCAGGCCCAGGCCCAGGCCCAGGCCCAGGCCCAGGCCCAGGCCCAGGCCCAGGCCCAGGCCCAGGCCCAGGCCCAGGCCCAGGCCCAGGCCCAGGCCCAGGCCCAGGCCCAGGCCCAGGCCCAGGCCCAGGCCCAGGCCCAGGCCCAGGCCCAGGCCCAGGCCCAGGCCCAGGCCCAGGCCCAGGCCCAGGCCCAGGCCCAGGCCCAGGCCCAGGCCCAGGCCCAGGCCCAGGCCCAGGCCCAGGCCCAGGCCCAGGCCCAGGCCCAGGCCCAGGCCCAGGCCCAGGCCCAGGCCCAGGCCCAGGCCCAGGCCCAGGCCCAGGCCCAGGCCCAGGCCCAGGCCCAGGCCCAGGCCCAGGCCCAGGCCCAGGCCCAGGCCCAGGCCCAGGCCCAGGCCCAGGCCCAGGCCCAGGCCCAGGCCTAGGCCCAGGCCCAGGCCCAGGCCCAGGCCCAGGCCCAGGCCCAGGCCCAGGCCCAGGCCCAGGCCCAGGCCCAGGCCCAGGCCCAGGCCCAGGC
>OX459118.1:40722500-40728208 GCA_949775105.1 Oldenlandia corymbosa var. corymbosa | reverse complement strand
CTGTTTGTTTCAGAAAGTTCAGAGATTTTCATTTCCACCACTCGCCTTCTATAAGCCTACTCTTACTTTACTGTTCAGTGAGTTGAGCGCGAAAGCTCGTCAGCGGGAGATTGTAAAAGTCTTGATTCCGAGGAAGGTGTAGTCGGGGTTGACCACAATTTCCCAAGTAAGAGATAGAATCTCACTAATTGGAAGGAAAATAGGGATTGTGATTCGGTTTCTTGGTGTGGAGAGATCTCTGCCATAAAGAGAGCTCCTAGCCCTTTTCTGCAGATCAAAGAGCCCCATTCATCCGAAAGAGTTTAGTATAGAACAGAGGCATTCTGGACCGACTACACGCCCATCTAGTGCAGTGGCTTGGAAGCAAGCTACCTTGACCATCTTCGAAGTTATAAATAATCTACTGATCGAAGGCTGTAAGGGCAGACTGGTCTACATTAAGCCACACCACAGTGACCCCCGAAGCGATCTTCTTCTAGTTGCGGGACGAAATCCGACAGCTTATTGCTGGCTCTGAATAACCAGCCCAGCAATAAGCTTAATTCTTCCATAAAATAACAGGGCGGGCTTGCGCGCGAGCCGAATGACGTAGGTGCACAAAAGTACTTCGCGCCACAACCATCTCCTTTTTATAGGTTCTACGGACCGATGCCTGCTGCTTCATCTGGGAGAAAAGAATCATAGATATGCCGGTCATTAGAAGGAAGAACCGCCATAAAAGATTCCTCGTGTATCATCTGTAGCAAAACTATGAACGGGAGCTAGCAATCCGGACCGTATTGAAAAGGTTCCTAAGACACAGCATAGAAAAGTCACAATATTAAGAAAGGAGGTCCAAGAATGAAGAAGGGTAGAATTACTGAATGAATACGAGCTGTGGCTAATACCCGAGGCATAAAAGAAGCATTTTCTACGGGATCCCGAAACCACCAGCCACCCCGACCTAATTCATGATAAGCCCACCAACTTCCTGGCAAAATGCCTACGGTTAAAAACCACCGACATGTCAAGATCCAAATTCTAATTGGTTCCTGGTCTTGGTCAGAAACCACTGTGTTCGCGCCGGCGGTCCAACAAAGAGGCGAAGTAGTGGTATCTTTCTTTCCATTACGAACGACACGCTTCGCCTGCTCCCCCCCCGTGTCCACTAGCGCTCTTGTCCAGAGCGAAGAGAAGGCGAAAAAGCGCCGCCGAAGCAGGCTTCTATTGCTACGTAACAATAGAGCAGGATAGCATTTTGCGCCCACATCTTTGAATTTGAGGGTAAAGAGCTCACTTGTTATACGGGATCCAAGGCATCCAACAGAGCAAAACAGTGTTCCATTCTTTTCGGTGGCATCCTTCCGCATTGGCGGCGAGTGACCTGCCACAATCCCATTCATCATTTTGGATCTACATAAGCCAAAGCCCATAGCACTAGCGACGTCTCCGGCATAAATGCAAGGAGGATGTATAGCTGATATAGGATCTTGTGAAACAGGATTTGATTCTGCAAGCGGTTCGGTACGAACGAAGAAATTTCGAACAAAAGGGTCGGAACTCGCCGATAGGAAAAGAGAGAAAACAAAGCAATGCCAAGAGCTCCGTCGATCCGCTGTTCATCGATAGACGGAGCTCTCTCTTTATCATCTCGTGCCAGATGCAACAAAGGATGAGTCCTTTTTCCTTCTCGCGAACGAAGTTCAGAATCAAAAAGGGTTCGTAGAACAAAGGGTGTACAACTGGGGCGCAGCCCAACTTTTGTTCGAAACGAGGGAGAGAGAGAATGGAGTTCTTCACGAAGTTCGAAACAAAGGAAAAAAAAAGACTTTCTCTATGGCCTCCTCGTTTTGAGACATTATGGCTTTGGAGTCGACCTCGGTAACAAAGAAGGAATCCATAAAAACTTAGGATCCGACACCATGATAAAATACTACCCTCATGATTAGACCATGTCCCTGAGATTTGATAAAATAAAGGTGCATTAGCGGTTAATACGTTGTAATTAGATAAGTTATTAGGAATATGACAGAACGAAAGACCAAGGAAAGAAAGAAGAATACACCAGAAAGCAGGTGCTGCACCAAACACTGGTCGTTGTTTCTTGTTGTAAGTGAATGCAACGAAAAGACCCGGAAATAACGAATAATGAAACAATTCATATATTGACATTTCGTGCTCATTTCAAAATTTCTGCTTTGTTATTCTCATCATCCGGTAACTACAGGATGATCCACAAGAAAGGTGGCAGGATTCGAACCTATAGCCGGCCCCGCCTGACTGGGTTGGGCGGCCGGGTTAGCACCCCTCGTCGCCTCTGTACCGAAACAGATGCGCTTCGCTATCCAGCGCGTAACTTTGTCTCTCCTACTCTTCTTCTGGTTATGCCATTACCAATCGCGGGTAACCCCGGTCCGGCCGCCCCGACCTAAGAAGATTATCCTTATGACCAAACAAGGACCAGCTTACTTACTTCTTTTTGGGGTTAAAATCTTTCTTCAAATGCTCTTATTGGATTCTCGTATTACTAAAAACTTAACTTACCATTAGAGTTGACTGTATTATATCCAAAACAATAGGGTTGGACGACGATAGGATAATTGAAAATAATAGTATGAAGTAGGGGTGATAAGCCATAATACTATATTATATAGTAGAACTTCGTATTTCAGCAGCTATTAAGAGTCCTGTTAATAGAAGTGTTCCTGCAATAACTTGATCCGTTTATGCAATCCCGGCCCTCCCAGTTATCGGCCACAAGGTTGGTGGCGGCCACAATTGTCTTCTTCCATGTGATATCAGGCAAGAGGCTTGGAACCTTTATTAACCCATCAAAGAGTTTGGTTATTTTTTCAGAACGAAACGAGGTAATCAACGAAGAAGAGAAGACGAAACTCCGATATGCATTTGTTGGCCTATCGTCTTCGATTTGTTTAAGTGCCGTACTCCTTCTCAAGCCCTTTCCCTTTGGTCGAGCACTCAATCAACCTGGTAGAGAACTCCAGTTCTATGCCTGAATGGACCTACTGGGGAAAGGCAGGGAAGGAATGTGGACAAGACAACGGGTTTCAATGACTCGAATTCCGGAGTGTAATAGAAAGTAGACAGCCTCAATCCTGAAAGCAAGTCAAGCAGAGATGAGTGCGCAAATAGCGTGTTTGAGAAATGTCTTACTGAGAATCAAGTGTTCAGTACAATCGTCTCACGTGCTGATTTCCATCCGTTCGGTCCTCACTCTCAACGCAAACGGTAGTCAGGGAGCGAAGCCGAACGAAGTTCAGACCTTCCACTCCTTCTACTACTCCACTCGCTCCCTCGCTTTTGGGCACAGGGATGCGAGAACCAGCACTTTCCAGATCCAGTAAGTCGAAGAGCACCCGAGATTGATTATATATCATAATAATAACCTCCCTACCGGTACAAAGAAAAAAGAAATCGATAATATCTTTTTTAAGATGTCCTTGAGGAATTTCATCAATTGTGAGGGGGAATGCTAACTCCGAAGCAACAATTGCGTTAGTGGTGGGTATGTTTGGTCAGTTAGCTGTTGACTAGCGCCCCCTGCAGGTAGCGCTTCGGGGCTCTTACCCATCCCAAAGTTCACCGGACATAAAAGAAGGTTTAGGTTTCCAGTTTTCCTAATCCGAGTGCTAGCTCGTGCATATTCATCTTGACTTCACAGAGCCCCTCGGAACAAGTTGCACTTGTATTTGCGTAAAGAAAGGGCCTGTGCCCAGGTTCGGGCATTACAAATACCATCCTCGCTTCCCCCAACCGGCACGGCTCCCTATTGACTCAGCTGCACAATGAATCCTTGTTCTCGAATCAGCAGCTATCGAATAGCCCTTTATGAATGGTAGCACATATCCGTCGGATTAGACCAACAGGACAGAGATTAGGGAATCCTTTTAGTAAACTATTAGGGTACCAAGCAGTGCGCTAGCAGTCCAGTACATTAGTCTTAGATCATTGAGCGAGAGCGGAGCCTAGCCCTATCAGAAGAGGTTTGAGAATCTTACTATATGTGTGCCACGACGAAAAGGTAGCCGAACCAAAGTGCTAGCGTACAAGAAGGAGCTTTCGGCAGTGAATCACATGTAGAAATACAAAAATGTTTCATCATCGAGATTATTTCTGAACTCCCCTATGACCGAGAAGCTTTTTCCTACCGTGTATTCTCGTGCTAAGAAAAAAGAGGGGGGGAACCCGGCTCACAAACCGGGGGATCTGGGGGCTTTTGCCCGCTCATCATCAATAAAATTCTACTACTAGGTTAGTACCCATTCTGACTCTTGTCAGTCTCCGAGGACATCGAAGACTTGGAACTAACAATATTCATTGCCTCACTACCATCTCTCTCGGAAGTAAGTTTCCCCGCCATCTTAGTGGTACTAGTCTAATAAACTTTCACTTTAACTGCCAAGACTCGGATTTTGGTAACGCTCTTATAGAATTACGTTGAACGTCCCTTTATGATATGCCTTTCCCGATCGGCGGGAACGGCGACTATCGACCAGAAGGAAAAGAACGGACTAAAGCGAGGAGTTCATTAGCCATACGTAGCCAATGGGCCAAGCCAAACTTACGTATAAAGCAAAAAGCATTGAAACTAACACGAGTGGAAGCAAGACTTGGAATCATAACAGAAAGCGCTACGGCTAGAGCTAATACAATTAGGCCAGAACGGAGTGACTTAGGTCCCATGCCAAAATTTCTTTGAAACCGTACTTGTAGAAGTAGGCATAAGAGCTCTATCAGCTAGCTCGTTCTGGTCTAGTTGCGCCATAAGAGAAGGGAGCAGGGAGCCACTCCTAGACCAGCAGAATGACATGAACGAGCGACAAGACCGATTGCAAGCCCTACAAAGAAGAGGAGGTCTGCTCCAGGCCTCTTCATTCCGAAAACAGCTCTCGTCCCTCTCACTTCATTTCTCTGATAGAAGGAGAGGAATCGACTCTACACCTAAGGAGGGGAAGCGAGGCGGTTCGTCCGTTCGTTCCACCCTTTTTTTTAGTAAAGATATAGAGGCAATAGGAACTTACTTTCCTCTGGCTATCGTTCTCGCGGAATTAGTTCGCTTCCTGTCAGCTAGTCGGTCAGTAAGAAGAAGATTCCATATAGAAATAGAAGCGCCAAACAAGAGCAAGAAGTTCGTTTACACAGTACGAGAAAAACCATTCTAAAGAAGCCACATATAAACGTGGGCAGGTCTGCTCATTATTTGTGTTCGTACATTTATTCATTATTGCAATACAAATAACACCTCCACTTTACTAGTGATGGAGGATTCGCGCCGGATGGAACAAGGCGTTTTGAACCATATACTACTGTTGCTGGAATGAAAGGCAGCCTCGGAACAGAATTATGCTGCTTGCTGGGCCCTGATGGTGGAACTGGGATTTTTTGGGGAAGGCCCCCCTTTTGCGGCAGAGTGGGCAGCATCGCTTTCCCTCGTGTAGCTATGATGCCATTCAGAAACAACACAAGAAGAAGAAAAAGCAGTATTTCGCGGATTCTTGCCATCACTGGAAAACAAATTGAGCTGTAGGCATCAAGGTAAGGGACCGATATTATATACTGCTGCTGAAGCGGAATCGAAGGGGTTGGTTGAAAGGTAAGGATAGCATGATTGACTGGTTGCGGGTCCTTTGGATCATGGGCCACAGCTACTTGGGTAGAGACCGCTGAACATCATTTGGGCAGGCCGAGGCTATATGGGCTTAGGCCTT
>OX459118.1:40687500-40717500 GCA_949775105.1 Oldenlandia corymbosa var. corymbosa | reverse complement strand
GTACAACCCTTACTTAATCGGGAGTTAAGTTAGTCTAAACCCAGGGATGAAATGCCAATAGCCTCTATCTGGCTCTGCCGCCTCTCATCCAAGTCTCACCTAATCACTTCCAATCCCGGTAAGAAAGACTGAGGAAAAAAGAGAGCAGTCTTTGATAGAAGTAGTTAGAGGGGAAATTCTTAACAAGGAAAGCTAAGACCAAAGAAGGCAAGCTCAGCCGTAAACTTAGATAGCTTCTTAACGCTTAGCTACTTTTTCTTCTAGAGGAAATAGAAGTAGAATCGAATCTGATCCTTTAGAAGCTATGAGATCAAATTGATCTTCAAGCCTAATCTATTCATCCGTAACCCGACTTCGTCAAGGAAGATTTGAGAGTGAAATTCTACTTTTAGAATCGACCTAATAAATTTCTTTATTGATAGCCTGTGGAAACATTGAATTAACCGGAAAGAAGTGTAAACATCAATCCGAAATTAGAAGGAAATAGAGAAAAGCGTAACGAATAAATCAAAGAACCTTGGGGCATTTGAGCTACTAATCCCACTTAAACCTAGTAAGTCCATCTATCTGACTTCAAGTTCAATCTTTCGGACAACTGTAACGAATAAGATCAAGATTCTACCTTTCATTCTTATTACATTACAGACTTTTCGAAAAGAGCTGTAATTTTTCTCAGTCCTAACTTTAAAGAAGAACTTAGGGCTAACAGATAGCTATAGGAATGTAATCTGTTGTCGTAACTAAAGAAGTGACACAGACGTCTTTACCACTAAGAAATGTAGCTTTAAACTAATTCACCGAAAGCTGTAACTTCAATTCAGACTTCAGCCCTATTTCACCTGACGGGAATTCACTAAATCGAATTACTTCTCTTCGAGCGTCTCTCTATCAGGAAGGACGCGTAACTCAATCTAATGAGATTTTGTTTTCCACGAGCCTACTTCATTAGTTTCATTCATCACACGAAAGAATAGAAGAACAAGAGACGGGAAGATCCTTAGGAGAAGATTACCTTTTATGGCCTTTCTTTAATCTGATTCTTTAGGAAATTCCCAGGGGAAGAGATTGGATGAGCTCTATTAGCTAGATGTTGTTCTATTGACCGAAATAGGCCATGAAAAGGCCGAATCTTCTCATCATGTAATCTTCCTGATGCCATCACAAAGTAGGTTTGAAACGAAAATGAGATCACAGTTAGCACCCTCAGACGAAGTTGTAAAGATAAGGACTACAAAAAGAGCTTAAAGTCCGCTCTTCCTTGACTTAAGATATGGCTGCAGGGATTTCTTTCTTACTTGACTTTCCTACCAGAAGTAAGGGCTAAGAGTTCGAAATAGGCATCTGCATAATTAGTAATTGAATGTAGTCTTACTCGGGCCTTAATTAAGAAATAATAAATAAAAGAGTCCCAGAGGGGAAGACACGAAGGCTATATGATTAGTTGCTTGCTGCTTCTCATTCTAAGTAAGGGCTGTAGCACTAAGTTAGAACTACTAAATACTAATCTAAAAGGGAAACTGATATTCTAACTTGACTTGCTTATAATTCTATAGCTTACGGGTCTTCTTTCTATGAAAGGAAGGAATGCTCCTGGGCAATCCAGTTCGTGTAATGGAGACGGAAGGAGACATGATATCGGGAATTGAATCCCCAGATACATAACGTTGCAGGAGAACTCTTGATTGCTTAATATAAAGCGCAAAGAAGAGATACCCGGAACGCTTACATATCCTCCTACCGGACTTCCAGAACAGGTAGTGCTTGTTTAATAAAACGTACTAACTGAGAAATTTCTCTAAATACACTATGTGGTCCCCGACACACAGAGAGAATTCTGTTGAGATATTATTATGATCGCCTTCCCCAACCACCGCCCTTGTTATTATTCTTCAGCCTAACCAACCATTGAAAAGATAGAAGACCCCATAATGAGTCTCATTACAGCATATTTTCTATCTTCTAGACGGCCCATCATGGTATATGGCCCTCCCGCCTCTTCCTCTTTGGAAGGTCTTGGGCCTCCCTTATTCAAGAACCTGATTCTCTACGAGCTATCTATGGGCTTGGGGGTGGTCGAGGTTCTCACAAGCAAGGGCTGCCCCAGGAAGCTGATTTACTAAGTCGTGCTGTGAACAAGTAAGAAAGCCTCGTCTTAGCTGATTCAAAAGGGTGGGGCTATTAAAGCAAGAGCTAATGGAAAGATTGTAACGATTGAAAAACTAGGCTTCTGGAAAGGCGGAGACGGTTCAACTAAAATAGGCAACACAAAGAAGAATGGGAGCAAGACTTCGACAGGACATACTACATAGGGGTTCGCTGGAATAAGATCCGGCAGCCAAAGAGACTAAAGCTGAGGAAGAAAGAACTGAGAGATTGAACATCGTCCAAGAATGTTGAAAAGAAAAATGAGCCCTTGCTTAGGGGCCGGAGAAGGTCGGGTGCTATAGCTCAGTGAGATGAATTAGACTATGCATACCCGGACTCACTTCTAGAAGAACTAAACCAAAAGAAAATCGCTTTACCACAATCGCCTTATCCGATCGGGATGCTTACTTCAAGACATTTGACCGGAGAAACTTCAATAAGAATTAAGTTAAGAATAAGGTGCGAAAGGTCTTGTCAGAGCCGATTGAAGTAGAGCGAGGTTCGATGTAATTGACTCCGGATAGGATGATTGAACAAAGAATCGACAGAGCATTAAGATCAGAGAGAAAGCCAATGCACCTTTTTCCACGCCGAACGAACAGGCTTTAGAGCTGAGCCGCTTTCCTGCACTTAGTAGAGTCTTTGCTTTCCCGAGTTTACGTTCTTGCTGGCGCAGCGACGAAGAAGAAGTTCCGCTTCCCCAACAGCACTGGTTTGTCAACCTCCATGGTCTTTCCCAATCCAATCTTTTTCTATTACTGACACCTGGAGCCAGCTTAAATTGCTAAAGCAACTCCCGAACCTAATTCCTAAGGTCACATACCTGTCGCATAAAACTAAAATGCATAAATGCATATATAGTAGGAATCTCCAATAGGGCAGGCATTAATATGAAAAGGTTGACTTTCCAGCTGGGACATCATCCACAGCTAGATCTTCCTTTAGTTTAGGAAGTAGATCAAAAGGGCAAAGAGAGCCACCCGGTCATCATGGATAAAACTACCACTCTTTCAATTGGCGTCTAACCATCTTCTTCTCACTAAAGCCGGGGTTGATCTTTCTAATCAATCAGAAAATGAACCGGTGGATTGATTGACTTCTGACTACGAGACCTCTTCACCGGAACCTTTCGTTACGGGTTCATAAAGGAAAGGACCTTGCCCCCTTCGACTTTTTCTCTCATCGATTGACTGACTCAAAGGCAAAACCGACATTCAAGGATTGAAGATGTATCCGATCCCAGGTGCGTCTTCTTTTTAATATTGAATCTTTTTGTAGAGTAGGCGAGAGAGCCTTTCACAGACAAGTGACATACCTTAGAAAAGAAAGGAGAGACCCTATAGAGGCTCTGAAAGAGTTTGTGGTCTTTCTTCCAAAAAGAATATCCACTTAGTAGTAGTCGCTTGGAGAGGTAGAGATGAATGCTTGTTCGTTCCCCTTTCGTTCTGACAGTACATACCCTCTCATGTAACAAGAAGTCTTTCCTCTTAAGCAAGGTCATTCCTTGCTTTCTCTCCCTTCTTGTCTTAGTATATATTATAGTCTAGCTTGAACTTGAAGAGAGAGGGATCCATTTAAAGGAATTCGTGCTGATTGCCTAACTTCGGGTACCTTTACTATCGATAAATGAAGTTCCCAGGAGCAAAGCCATCTAAGCCAAGATCGTCAGTTCCTTTCACTACCAGCCGCTGTGATAGAAGGAGCTGCTCTAGCTTAAGCTTAAGTCGATCCTTACAACATAGAATAGCCGAACGAATTAGCCATAGAGCTCAGCAGTTCGCCTTATTTGAAATCTCACCCCAACTTCCTGCTCGCTGCTATCGGCTCACCGTTCACAACTTAAGGTGTCGAGATTACTAGCTATACGAAGGTTACCCAGTAAAGCTCAAAGCCTACTTTACATACTTCGTAGCATCGATAAGATTCAGAAATGGAAATAGAATTGATTCAAAGAGGAAATCCTGTAAGGTGCGGTGGAGCTGGTCTGTTCTGCCTTTCAGTTGGGCGGTTCGGCTCGGTAGCGCGGCCTGACAGATCGGCGTGGCTTCACTGCCCAAGTTCGGACTTGCCATCCTTCCCGTTAGCCTTTCGGTAAAGAAGGCTTTTCGTCGACAGGTCCTTGATCACTCGAGGTAGTCGCGTCTATCGTGAGTCAAGGGCGAAACACATATGCATTACCTTAAGGCTCCAGCAAGTGAGCAAGTGACATATGCAAGTGAGAAGCAATGCATTAAGGGTACAGCATATCGGCAAGTGAAGCCTTCGCCACCCTATTGGAAAGGAGGCTGCTCCTCTGTTAGGCCAGGACGTGGACTCCATATGAAAAAACGAATGGAGTAGGAAAACAGGGATAAAAGAAAAGAAGGGAACTCGATCGAAGGATCTATGAAAAGAACGTCCCACTACAACCTTGACTTTTCTTGGAGATAAGTGAAGATTGATTTGATTTGCTCGTAGTCTGTGTTTTTCGGTGTTATGACCTCATCCCCGAAGTATATCCAGTCCAGTGGCTTGTTTAACGCCCTCTTGATTCTCAATGCCACTTTCAGGGCTTTCTCTTCTGCTTCGTACTGGGCGACAGCTTTCCCAGTCCCACTAGTCTTAATAGGAACATCTTTCTTGCTTAGGATATTTCTTCTTCGCTTACGCCCCCTGTAGTGTAACTATCAAATATATACTCTATGCAAAGCAAAGAGTTTGATTCACTTTCTCTTGAGGACAAAGCTGTTGGTACATCTAATAAGGAAGTTCAACCTTATAGTTATCGTTCTTCCTTTGATCGTATCTTACACATTTTGAGACCTTCTCTTGTTCCTTTGAACAGGTCAATTGTTGAGCGGCTACGAGCTATTTCCTTACTCAGAAGAGAGCCCCAAGCGGGCACGGGCGGTCTACATCAATATACAATAGCACACAACGAACTAGCTACTAGGAAGAGAGACACTAGGGTACATGGAATAGAGAACCCTATACACTTGTGTCTGAATCCTGTGCACAATCTCCTTCGGACTAGGCTGTAGACCATCAAAAAACATACGGTTCCGTGATAGCCAGATGTAGTATACAGTGCAAGCAAAGGAAAGTCGCCGTACCCTCGCCGGAACTGTAGTACCTCTACTCGCTATACTTTTGAGCCTTTCACAAAAGGAATTCGTCCAGCTCATGGATAGTTTCAACTTTCAAGGCTTGGCTAAACTGAGCTTTCACCTAGAAATCCAGCTTCTATTGAACTAACTTACAACCATTGCAAGAAAGACGAAGACAAAAGGTGCGAAGCCAGTCTGACGGCCCTAGGAATGAAAGATCCCTTCATCCTCCCTTCTTTTCTGGGAGGGGCTAGTTGTCTTTCTTCGAGGTCTCTTCCTTCTTGTCTTCTTCAAGCGGGTATCCGATCTTAGTTAAAATAATCACTCTTATTACCTCAAAAGGAGTTCTATCAGTGACCCAGTCGAGCCAAAGCCTTCTGTTGTGAGTGAAGGAGATTAAGTGGGGAAGGAAAGCAAGCCAAGTACTTCGTTTCGAAAGCCCTCGATCTAGTGCTTATGCGCCAAAGAAGGAAGAAAGTTATACAGACTATGGTATTAAATAAAGGTTAGTTAGTAAATGTTCCCCTTCCCCGTTCAAGTAAGCAAGTAAAAACTACCTTTCGGGGTCTAGCTTCTTGCCCTGATCTTTACACCCTGTAAAAAAGAATAAAAGAAGAGAAGACTGAACTTCATTATTCGATACCCTTGACCCATAATGAAATCAGGAACTGGTTTTAAAGCTTCACTCATGAGCTATCTTACTAAACTAAAGGTTTAACGTAGTCCTAAACAACAGCTTGAGCCGATACAGCTGATGAAAGAAGATCTCCCAAGTAGAAAGGGCCTTAAGGCGTCATAGGGCCGTCAGACTCTTCTCTCTCCGTAAGGCATGGAAGAATTACTACTTCCAAAAGCTGTCCTGAGATTTATTACACTTGTAAAAGAAATAAAAAAGTTCGGGAGTACTTGCTACGTACATGGCTTTCCTTCGGGTTAGTAGCTCAGTTAGCCTGACATCATTGAATTTAATTTCACTCTTGTAAATAGGGTTGTTCCAAATTTCTTAATAGTAAAGGATAGGGTACCGAAACTCTATAAGACTACAAGGCGTCATGATCTATAGATAGAGACCACGAGGGAGAAGAAGATCATAAAGTTCCTTTTTCCGGGCTTTCATCGGCTTTTTCTAGCCGGGATATCCTCTCTCCGGCTGGGCGAGCGAGTTCCATACCCTACACGAGTAGGAGAGCGGGTTAGCGGGAGTTCTTAGTTAGAGTAGTTCAAGCTGTGTGACTAGCTAGCCTAAGGGATGTTCTCCCCACTTCTTCCACGAAGATTCAGACAAAAGCGAGCTACATGCTGAGGATATGGAACGTATTGTAAAAGCCCCACCCGATAAGCAATTTGAGGTTATTTTGAACTCTTTGGCGGGGAACATTGGCATTCGCTAGAGGGGCTTTAGAGGGAGCTAAAGGAGAGATATACAAGCACTTTAACGATTTTCATACACTCGGTTCAAAATACGCTGGATTCGCCAATGACCCCGTAGTGATGGAAAAAGTTTATAAAGCCGTTCGAGGGGTGGAAACAGACGATAAGGCTGTCAATTTTTTCGCTCATACCATTCGAAAAGTATACGATTCCTTGGTAAAACAGGCTCATAATGTCGGTCTTGAATTTAACGTATTAGAACACTTTTCTCCTCAACCTCACGACCGTGTTAAAATAGGAAGATTATCAGCGGATGAGTTTGTCCAGATAACAAAAATAGACTTGATATTAAAGCCTACGAACAACAAGGTTTATCAGGAAAAGAATTAGAAAACTTAATTAAAGAATCCTACTTTACTCTATCCAGTGGTGGAGGGAATAAGGTTATTGACAGCCAGGGGGAAAAAACAGCAAGGATTCTTAGTATCGATGGCTACCCGTCCTGCTTGGATCTCCACTAACGGGCCACGCCACCATTGAGCTGCATCTCCCGTAAGATAATCTATCGCGGTATCAACCTTCTCATCTTCCAACCTCGTGTCGGTAGACTTTAAGTACCGTTCCAGATTAAATATGAAGCTATCCAGCACCTTCGCATTCCTCTCCCCAGCGAACTTAGCCGGTTCCGGAGCTTTGTCTTTCCTCCTGGAAGATCCACCAGCGAGACCATTCCCTCCTCTGATAGGTTGGTTCGGAGTTAGCATTCCCCCTCACAATTGATGAAATTCCTCAAGGACATCTTAAAAAAGATATTATCGATTTCTTTCCAATCTTACCTTTAGCAACGGTAGGAGTCTGTCTTTCTTATTTTATTGCAAGACCTTCAACAGCCCAACAAGCGTGCGAGCGGCCCTAAGCTAATAAAATAAAGTTGCGAGATTGAAAGGTCCGAAAGACTAAGCTTCCCTTGCGTACGGAAAAAGAAAGAAGGTAATTAATCCGAAAGAAGAAAGCCAAAAAGAAACCTCCGCCGAGCTAAAGAACTGAAATGAAAGATCTTGAGACTGGGCTGGAACAAAGGGATACTAAATTCGTGAACAAGATGGGATTGATTAGGCTATAGCCCAAACCACTATTCTCTGGGCTAGGCGAATCCTCTTCTATTCTAGAGGATAACTAGTCTAGACCTGGGAAAGCCTTAAAAGCTTCCTTTGGGTGATCAAAGAAGAGAATCAAGGCTACTCGCCCCTATTACTAATGGATTAGGGGTCCTCTTACTATTAGAAAGAGAAGGATGACTCTTACTGTATGTCTCTTAACTAAAGAATGTCTGACTTCCTGGCCCGGCTTTGACTACTTACTGCAAGAAGCCCAGGACTTTATTATATTCTTTATTAGCTCTTATCTTAGTAGAAAGAAAGATGTTTTCCGACTGCTTACCTTTTCCCAGGAGCAAGCTTAAACCTAAGCTAAGAAGATCTTTTCCTATGTTAATCAGTCTCCCTTTATTTTAGTAGGCCGCGTCTACATCAACAATCTAGCCTTCGTCACATAGCAACTTTGCTGCTCTAAGAGCCTAAATCTCTTTGTCCGATTGAAAAGCTAAAGAAATAGTTGCCTTGTTTTTCCATAAAAGCTATCGGACTCTATTTATTCCTACCTAAATTGGCTCCTAGCTCTCTGGTCTCAAGTTGGAAAGTCAACGGGCTCACACCGGAAGTAGTCTCTTGCTTTCTCTCCGACCCCGAGAATACCTCCGAAGGAAAAGCGTAAGCTCGTTGCAAGTAAAGGAGCTCTTTTTAGTCCTTTCTCAACTCAATTCAGTAAAGAACAGATCATAAATACAGAAAGAGTTGCTAACTTTCCATTAGGAGCATAATCTTTAGCCTGAGGTAGGTGAACCTTTCCATACAACCAATAGACTAAGAGTTACTGTGAGAGCAGACAGATTATAAGCTTGGGCTGAAAGAGCTGAGCCTTTAGGCGAAGGGTTTTTTCATAAATGTAAATTCTATATAAGAAATGAATCGAATAAAGAACAACTCAACATCCCATCCTCCGAAACTCATAGTCGAAGTCTTTATCTCTGCCTGGACCGCGAACTTTAACTAGTAGGGCTTTGGAGAAAGCAAGAGGTTACCTAGCTTCCCGGATTCTTCTCTACAGATACAGCCCAAGTCTCACCCCCGTTCCTCGCATAAAGAGTTATTAGTTTCGCGCTCTAGCTCTAGAGTAAGCAATCCTGTGAGCTAGCTTCTTTTTTGTAGAATTAGAACAGCCTATAATCTATTCATCTTATGAACATATTCCCTTTTTTCTTAATAAAGAAAATAGCAATAGCTTACTTGGTTTTGCTGTTGTATGGTAGAAAGGAGTACTAACAGATCTTTCTATTCAATATTTTCACAAGTATTTCTCATCTCGATCCGGCTAACCTTGGGGTTTCTGCTTTCAGGCAACTCACTAAGTAGAGTCTCTATCGCCCTTGGGCTAGGAAGCAGAGAAGGGATAATATCTAATCAAAAGAAGAAATTCAGGCGAGAAAAGCATTCCTTTGACCTTTACTCTTGGTGGTTGAATGTTCACAAGACATGTGACCATGACTTATAGAAATGCGCAGATTTGGTGGGTCCCCCGTGAATGAAAGAGAAGTCCCCTCTCCCGCAGAGCAGTTAGCTCTTTTCCCCGGGCTGAGGTTCTGAAAGAAAAGAACTTGGAGTTGCCGCTCTTGGTGCTTTGGCATTTGCCAATAGGAAGTTGAGTAGGGTGCCTGCCCAGATTTTTATGCTAGGATTGTTGTGTTAACCTGACTCGTCCATTAAGCCTTAGGTCAATCCCTTTACAAGACAAGCACAGAAGCGATCTCGTACGGTTGTGGTGCAAGAACAGAACGGATTCCACTATTACTGGTAGGGGTGGTGCGATACAACAAACAAAGAGTTTTAATATAAAGTGCAATCTTTTAAGAAGAATCCAATACAGGAATTAATTCGAGATCCGCCTGTTCCCTTAGCCTTAGGTTTGATTTCAGGGACTGTCCTAGCCCGGGAAGGCTAATAGATAAGACTAAGAACGCGGGTAAGAGTTCGAGGGGTAACGGACGCGTTAAGCGTGAGATAGACTCGGAGTCGGACAGGATCCCTAGTTCCGGCAAGAGGGCGCGTACTTATACAGCCTTAGAAGAAACCCAGCGAGAGTTGATTGCCGAGCTTCGAAAACAGTTAGCCACTGCAGAGAATAAGGTAGTGGAACTAGAAGCAAAGTAGCTATGCGCTGAGAATAATATCAAGGTGAAGCAGACTAAGAATAGTGACCTGAAGGTGAGTTGAAAGGAAGAGTTAAAAAAAGCTAAGAATGAGCGAGAGCGGGCTTAGGTTGATGCGGAATAAGCATTATGGACTAAATTCCCCGGTTTCCATGGAAAGGTGTCGAAGGAAATGAATCCATAGGAGAAGGAAGGAACGAAGCGGAGCGAAGTGAAGCTATTATAAGTAGAGATAGAAGTTAAGGCCCTGAGAAACCCTTCCTTGTCAATGGGAAAGAAGTACTTTCGCAGACGGAAGAGCTCGGAGATTATTAGCCTGCGAATATTTTCTTGCTTCTGATGTACCAGCTCTAGCTCACTTGATGGCGTGCTTTCTTGGTTGTGTTGTGCCCGCCTGTGCTTATCTTCCTTTTTCTTTCTTTCCTGCAGTCGCGGTGGGAGATGTTAGCTCTTGTGTTCCAGCGATAGGGAGTTTCAAACAAAGGGACGAAAGAATCCCCTGCTCTTGTTTGAGAATCTGCTTCACATTCATGCCCAGACTCGGATGCTAGAGAATAGTCTAGAATGCTCTCTTACTGTTACTTGGATCCTATCCGCTCTTAGAAAGCTAACTTCATGCCCGGTCTTAGGCGAAGGCAATGAAATGGATGCTACAGTTGGAATAAGCGTTCTTGGGATCTTCTCTGGTGTTCACGTAAGCGCTATTCTTGGCCTTACCCCCGTTTGTGGGGAACTCCAGGAGGATATAGAAACCCTTGTAGGAGGAGGGGGAGTCAAGCAAGGCTGTCAAAGTTGCCTCCTAATGCCTATTTTGCAAGAATAAGGTCTTTCTCTTATATTATATAGGTATAGGCTGTTTTTCCTTCTTCGATGAGAATTGCTCCTAACCCAAGAAAAAACGGAGGAAGACTCGGCATTCAGGCGAGCCTCCCACTCTCTTATTCCTTGCCATCTTCTTGACTCTGATATTATATTCATCCTATCTTCTCGGAGTAGGGGCTAATCAAGTCCCACAGCTCCTTCTTGCGGGCAGATTAGGCTCTTCTATTCCCGGAAAAGAACCTATTGATTCACTTGCACCCTAAAATGGCAACTTCAACTAGAAAAGAAAAAAGAGGTACGGGAAAGATGCAAAGGCAAGACCACAGGTACGGGAATCTCTCATATATAGGAAACGTCTTGTCAGAGCCTTTGACTCCTTCTACTACAGCTCCGATTTCCTTGTGACCAGCCGACTTCCCTTACTATCGCAGGAGAGAAAAGAGTCAGAACGGATTCATGCAAAAGAAAAGAGCTATCTTATAATAAGAGCAGACTTGATGAATGACTGACCTATTGGTGTAGTAAGAAGAATTCCCCTCTTCTCTACTAATAGAGAAGATTCTTATTCTAAAAAAGCATAAGGTCTTATATAATTTCTAATTTTCCTTTTAAAGGATCTGCCCCATTCTTTTTCTCATCTGGTGGCTTCTATGGAGAGAGATAGTTCTTGATGGCAGTTCATGCCGGTGTCTAATATCTTTCAAGGGGAGCGGTCGAGTGCTCATCGAACTAAAGATTAGTAGGTCTCGAGTTGATTCAATCTCCTTTCCCCAACCCGCTTTTGCAGTCAAACCACACCTCTCTATGCCTCTGCGCTCTGCTCACGTCTATACATCCAAAAATTTATATCTCGTCTTCCTGCGGTGGAGTAATGCAGAATAAAATATCCCCTATCTAAAATCGAACGGAAGGGCTGGAGATATCTTTAGGAAGCAGATACGGGATTAGACAAAGAAGAACCCTGGATCATCTTTTATTAACAAAACACCTTACTGCCCAGACTACTTGGGATTGTTACGGGCCCAGAACACACTTTTTTAAGACCCTTTTGAATTACTAGGTACTAGGAATCGTAGTCTTCCTATCGTTCCTATTTTTAGGAAGCTTTGGAGCGGAAAAGAAAGCCTTAGGACAGGCAAAGGAAACTTATTCATCTTCTATAGTAACTATTCTCTTTTCTAGTCTAGGTTTATACTCTTCTAGTTATAGGCCTACAGTATAACTATACTATAACTCTTTGCTAAGATAGCTATTTACTCTTAGTAAGGAATCAAATAAAAAATAGAAAAGACCAATTTAAGAAATAAACGCCTTCCATTAGTCTCTTGTTCGAAAGGGGATTCTTTCTACCTACTGGTATATAAGTCGACTGGCTAGCCTTACAAATCTAAAGCTAGAGTTATTTATTTTTATTCTATTAGCGCTGGGCTATCAGGAGAGCAACTATCTATGTACCTTTCAGTCGGTAAAGTGGCGTGAAGCTCTCGACTGTAAGGGTGAGGGTTGAAGCTGCTGTATATAATACTTATCATAGCATATTGTATTCAATTGCTTTAGAGTAAGGGCTTTAGATTAAAGTCGGGTTAGTGCATCCGTTGTCTTGCCGGGGGGGTAAACGAATAAAGACGTGTCGAAATGGTCGCTGGGTGGAAAGAGGGCATTATATAACTGTTTGGAAGTGGAGACCAAACTTCAGACCATCCAATTTTCATCTACCTTAGTCTGGGTGCGTCTTCCAGAGATCCCGATTTCATTTTTTAATGAACCTGGGAAGAAACTGGTCAAAGCAGTCCGGGCTGATCAATACACAGTGGATTCATCTAGAGGTCTATATGCACGTGTGGGGATAGAATTGAAAAAACAAAGAGTTCCCAGTTTTGTCTTAATGATGACATCCAGAGGGTCGAATACGAAGGCTTTTATATGCTTTTGAGTGTGGGGAATATGGCCACCGGATAGAGCTTTGTCTGAAGCAAGGGGATCTCTGAAAGGGCGAGGGGAGTAGTAAAAATGTTGAAGAGAATACAACCGGACTTAAGACTATGCGCGTCGCGTGCTCGATCTAGCACAATCTTGGACAATTTATTGACACTAAACAAGAACTGTAAAAGAAAGAAGAGAAAGAACTGGGATCTACATAACGGATTGCTTGCTTACCAAGCCATCCTGCCTTTTCGCTCCTCTCCCGCTTATTGATTAGGGCGAGTTCACTTCTCCAGTTCGATTTGTATTACTTACTTTTTATTATAAAAACAACTCACTATCCAAATGAAAGACGGTCGATTATCTACCCAAGAAGAAAGAGAGTCCCACATACGAGAAAAGGTCACAAATAGAGTTGAACCAAGTAACATTGCAAAGGCATAATGATAGTAGGGTCGGGATATCCCCGCCCTCCGAACCGGACGTGAAGGTCTCCCCTCATCCGGCTCTCTGCAGGGGAATCTCCACTCACTGCTTCCCCCTAATATCCTCCCTTTACCACATCATGGGGGTTTACAGGAGATCCCAGAGGCTCGCTCGGAAAGGCTGCTATACCATACCTTTTGACTATAATCTAGTCTAGTAGTCACTAGACTCACTATAGTAGTCCGTCTGGCTGCTCTTGCTGAAATCATTACTCTTCATTCTCCTGTGCTCTAGCAATTGCGCTCCCTAGACCACTTACCATGTAGTTAGGTAGGGACAATCAATCCGTAGTGACGGGAATCTAGGAATGAATGGGGATCCCTATCAATAAAAAAAGAATATAGAATTAGTTACACTTCCTTTCTCTCACTCAATAGATCTATCTGGTCTGATACGGTACAGTACAATACAAGACGATGGAATGCAATGGGATAGATGGTAGAGGGCTGCCTGCGCCAAAAAGCGATGATTTACTTGTCCCCTTGTTCATAGGGACCCGCGGCATACAACCGAAACGACTCCCGCTAGATAGCCGCCCCTTTCTCTCTTTTTATAGCCTCGTGGACGGACGAAAGCTAGGAAGTTACATAATGGGGCAGTGAAGGCTCGCGAAGTAGACAGCAAGCAGAAAGCAACAGCTTCTCAGCCCCCTAACCTTTCTATCAGTCAAGCGCTAGCGCGCCCTATTCTCTAATAATAAGGTATGAAGCTGGCGGCTCTGCTATACTATTCTAGTTGTAGGACGCTAGCGCTTGACTAATAGAATAGAAAGTAAAGGGCCTTTATGATCTTACGAATCTACAGATCTTAAATTTGAAGAACGAGCTCTTTGACTCGCCCCTATCTCTAAAGGGGCGTAAGCACTTCACTCGCCAGGGGATGGGATTCATTCACTTGCATTCCTGCTAGCACTACAAAAAGCTCCGGTCTTAACGCCCCCTACTACTGCTGTGCAGCCTTTCCTTGGGTTCGTAGAGTCGGGTTTCCCGTTTACCCACAACGGAGGAGCCGCCCCCACCAGGCAGGCGGCCACAGGTCATAACGCACCCTTCGCACAACAAATCCACTTTGAAGTTTACTTATTCGCTCAGCCAATCGTCGGAATGTGTACGAGATACCATAAGGGCCCAATATCTCAATAGCACCTTTGTCTAAAGCTTCGAATGAGACTTCATATCCGAAACGCAGGAACGATCTGACTAGAAAGTCATTCAAAACTTGATCGAAAAACCAGCGTTTATTGAAAAAAGTATAGAGTCGATTACAAAAAAGACTAGTTTGAAAGGCTCGTTGGAATTGATCCGCTACGGGATTTACATTATACGCAACAGAAGCACCTGAAGTACTAAATAGAATCGGTATTAGTTTTATAATGGTTGGAGCAGCAAACTCGGATTCGGCAAGAATCTCATTTTTTGGTAGTACGAAGGGGGAATTGGCCCAAAAGTTGGATGGGGGTCAAGACGCTGTCGGGCGCCGGCGGCTAACTCAAGTGCCCCCCGAACCGCGCGAAATGGTCGCCTATTACACGGCTCACTAACTCTGCCTGGGGTGGGGGTACCTATTATTCTTAACGTATATAGTCTAACTCAAAATCTATCCTTTTTTCTTGTAATTATTCTATAAATAGATCATTCTTCTCGATTGCTTCGATAATACGGCGATAGGGAATGCTGTGGTGCACCCCATTGTTTCCGATTTGGTTAAGATATTGTAAGTAGGTAGATTCAGAAAAAGGGGTCCCTCTTGGGTAAAACAAAAGACCCCTTATCTGATGTCTCTTTGCAATCAAGGATTCCCTGGAATATCCATCGGAAAGCAGAGCTCTTTCTATTTGTTTTTCAATTTCTAGCTGGGTTTCTAAAATAGACTCATGCTGCTCCGTGGTCAATTGAAGGTTTATAGAATTGATGTGGAGGCGGTCGTTTAGCTCCTGCAGCCTATCTTCGTCGGGCTGAGCAACCTCAGGATTAAGAGGCGCTGCAGGGGCAACAGGCTCCGGGGAGTCGGGCACCGGTTGATTGACGCTCCCCTGGGAAGAGTCTATGGAATTTCCGCCAAGGCTGCTTCCCAAGATGGATGTCCACCCATGGGTCTTATCCATCCAACATACTAGATCGGGAAGTATCATTCCATTCAACGCTCTCCAGGCGAAAGAAAGCACAAATGCCACACCGCCGGAGCAGCCTGTCATTTTTAATAAAAAAATAGACAGGGCTCGATTACCAAAGGAGCATCCCGCCTTTGAGAGCAAGGCCCAAAAAAGATCAATGGCACCAAGAAAAAATAACAGCCAAAAAGCAATTCCAACCACAGTAAGCAGAATCAAAAACGAATATGTAAATGGACGAAACCTACACAGATGAGTAGATGAGGTTTTCATGTTAAAACTTCTTAACTCAAAAATCTATTACGACCAGCGCGGTTGTTCGTATTTCATTTTCTTTTTTAAAGGCACATGCACTAAGTTACTTACGGTTGAGGCTGCATTCATTTATTCAACTTGACGCGTGGTAAGGGCTTACGCTTTCTTCAGGTCAGAGAAATCGAAGGATCTTGGGCTAGGGGTTCCCTGTATTGGTTCAAAAACGGGCACCCCTTCAAGTTTCAGATCGTATTCAGAGATCATAAAATACTATTATATGGTTGCTCATATATATTAATTTCAGTGTTTGTCTTGTTTGTTCTTTGAATGACTTTCTCAATTGACTTTGAGTTCGGATAGAGATCTGATTGATCGAAGGAATTTACCATTCTTTTCCCTTTGCTTTCCTTGCTGCCTATCTTTTCACCCTGGTTGGCGACCTTTCACTTTCAATACGAGAAGAGACTAATAGGTTTCCTTTCTTAAGCAATTATTTACGCATTGACTGTAACATTTATTTGGTTTTCTTTCTTCCTTGAGCTCTTCTTTTAGTTCTAGCACAGCCCTATCGCAAATTCTCTCATCTAGTTTCGTATACTACACTCGATCCCCTATTGGTTCAACCAACGGCTTGTTGCTCACCTGAGTGCGCTAGTGCAATTAAGGAAGCCGCACAATGCCAAATGAGATCTCTGGGCTTCCCGTGTATTCATCCAAATCTGAGCCATGAGAAAGTTATAGACACGTTCACGAAACCGGAAGTCTTTCGATCCCATGCAGTCAATGCCAATGGGTGTGCTTAAGAGCTGGTGGCAACCAAATACACACCTAACCCAGGCTTTTGCCAACAACCTTTCTTTCCAGGGTAAACCTAGCAAAGACCGGCTAGATAAGTAGGGCAGGCTGCTAACTCAGGAGATTCTTTGTCGATAGAAGGCATTCGCGAAAGTCGCTGATGAAGAGAAGCTTTACTAAAGAGGGCTTCTCGTTATGTGGATACAAAGGCTGAAAGTGGTGCGGTTCCCACAGGAATTGCAAAGACCTGAAGAGAGCGGGTCCAACCCGATACGATATCCTTCTTTCACTAGAAAGAAGTATTCATAGTCCAATCCATTACAGCCCGGCAGTCTAACAGGCGTAGATTACACTAGAACTTGCTTTCAGAAGTCAATTTGAAAAGTCCGAAGGAGCTCGACCATAAGAGAGAGGAATGAAAGGAAGTAGGCGCAGTAAGTAAAGAAAGTAGGTACGGTTTTAGTACCATTGGTCTTAACTGAGTAAGCCCTTTCGTCAGAAACAGCTATCTCTGCCCGGAGAAAGGGGTTCTTCTTATCAACGGGGACTAAGTTCTTCTTAGTACCAGAAGTTTTTAATAGGAATGAAAGACCTTTCCTTCTGAGGATATAGATCTAGTTGCTCTAGCCGGCTATCTATCCACATTTCCTCTTTTGTCCTTAGGCTTAGCCAGAGGGTATCCCAATCGGAGAAGAAAGTTTTATTCGTTACCTCAGTTTGACCATCCGCTGTTGTGGGAATACCTGAGGCAAGTAGCTAAGCGAATGAGATCTGTTCCGCTTGCTTCTCCGTTATGACCCCTAGGCGGATTCCCCCGTCAGATTGTGGCTGGGAAGTTTTCGTCTGCGAGATGGAAGGAAGGAACGAAGCGGAGCGAAGTGAAGCTATAAGAATAAAGCCCTATGGTAGTGATGCTTGGTCCCACTACTCCTTCGACTGCCTTGTATCAGGTGAAGAGAAGGGGGTGGTAGGCTTAGTAGGGCTCGAACCTACAATATCACCGTTATGAGCGGTACGTTTCAACCAATTAAACTATAAGCCCCTACGAATCTCTACATGCAATTCGCTCACTTCGGGAAGGAAAGAGGAGGCCTTTGCTCTATCTGCTTCTTCCTCTTCCCAGGAATGAACAAAAAATATCTTTCTTTTTATTGTTTATAGATAGATATAGAATATTTTTTCTATTATATTATTATAATTCATTAAAAAATAGAATTTAAGCAAGCGGCCCTTTCGCGACTCAAACAGGCGGGGGCTCTCTATTTGCTTGCAATGCCGGGTTAAAGATTCAACTCTTTATAAGCGACTGCAACACTTTTTTATACTGCATTACAGGTAATCTTCAAGTAGTGAAGATATATTACATAATCAGTGGTGAAAGAATTTCCAGCTAGCACACCATAGTCAGAGTTCCCAGCGGAGAGAGGAAACGAAGATGTGTAAGCAGGAGGAAGGAACGAAGCGGAGCGAAGTGAAGCTATAAGAATAAAGAAGATCCTAGTGCAGACGCTCCATTGCAACTATGATAGAAAGCCGTTTGCTTGTTGCCAAAACCTTCGCCTTTCTTTTGTTTTGAATTAAAGTAGGTCGCGACTGTTGCCTAACCCCCCCCGGTCGGCGCTATGGGAATCAATGCCTGGGGTACCCACCGCTTTCGATTCCAACTCTTTGTGACTTTGTTAGTTAGCCTTCCAAGGTAAGGTAGGCCGTTAGCCCATTCCCTCTCTTCTTTGAAAGTGTGTGGTCAGGAGGCCGCCTCTCTTATGTTATTATAAGGAGAGAACTCTAGAATGCGACCAATCTTCAAGCATTAGATTTTGAGCTTGTCTTGCAAGACGCCCTTTCGTTCTAATACCAGAAACTCGAAATATTCCTGGTCATATATCTCTCGATAATGGTTGACACTAACCGCTTGAACGAGTACCTCAATCCTAAGCCTAGTATGTGCGTTCTATGATAAGTATTTGTTAAACTAGCATGATAAGGACTGAAAGTAGGATTCATGATACGATTATGTCGTTGGTTCGCTTTCTATCTGTGCTCTCTCTCTTCTGTCTGTTCATGGGGTCGTCGTACTACCTCTGGAGCAATCTCACGGTATCAGCTCATTTATGGACAAGCAGCAGGAGTATGAAAAGACCACGGGCATTTGTTTCGGCGTCTGCTTCAAACCTAGGAATTTTTCTTGTCTTATCGATTCATTAATCAAACGGGGGTTTCTTTCAATATTCCCCGAGAAAGCCAAGTGGAGGATTGTAGCCTCATTTTATAGATCTGGCTTCTATACGTTCTATTTCAGGTTGACTTTCAAGTACTTTTCTGTTTAGCCATTTTGAGACACCAAAAAGGAAGAGAGGCTCACTCGATATTTATCCCAACTCCCTAGAATTAAACCCAAGCCCCTCTTCTAGAGCTGTCGTCCCGCTTATGAATACCAGCTTCTTTCACTCTTTAAGACTGTCGGATGGTACTTGGTTGTTCCCTAAAGCATTTCCCGTTCGCCCCTTGGCTTCGTTCAATCAAAGCATTTCTCGCCCCAGGTCTGGGATCGAGCCCTTCTATGGCAAATTCGGTATGAAGTCATAGATGTGCCTTTCGCCTGCTATTCCCTCTTCAAGAAGTGAATCCGGATCCTCATTCTCATCTCTTGAACTCTCGGCTGATCCAGCGGTAAAAGATTCCATTTCAACCGTTAGTCAAGTCAATCAATGGAAAAAGAAGAAGTAGTTTGGCTTCCGTTCCCGAGTGTTGGTTTGGAGTTTACCCAGTAGCAGGAGTGGAACACAGCTGATATTGATCCGCTGCTACATTCGCTGAAAGATCTGTTGCCAGTTCCGATCGATGGGATAGGCGTGAAGGCAAATTCTTCCGATTATCTGACTTTCCCTCGACAATGCCGGAGATGTTCTCAGATGCTCAACGATCGGGGGTTGAGGTGGCATTAGAGTAAGTTACAATTTACATTGAATACGAACTCGAAGAGGGATATTCTATTAAGTTAAGTGACTAAATATAGATAGTTTTTCTTGGTTGGCAGGTCCGAAATAGAGTCAGGTAGGTGCAAAAGGGTGGGGAAGTATAAGGCTGGGGCCAGAGTCCCCTGTATCTCTTCATAAACAGGTAGCCCTTGTGACCTTTCACAAGAAGTGGTAGGAAAAACAGCTAACGCGCCAGAAAGGATTTGATAAATAAGAAAATCACAACACCACGAGCATAACTTCCTTGGACTGCAAGTGAGTTGTCTCATATTACAAAAGCATTTAAACTAAAGCGCCTATAAAATCAGCCTTTATCCATGACTCATTGCACAGCAAGTGAGGGAAAAGGTTCTCTAGCCAACCCCCAGGAAATCGAACAACATCTAGTTAGATCGGGGCCTTACCAAAGTGCCAGGCGAACTCGAACTAGTAGGACTTTGGGATTTTTAGGTGAGCTTTAAAATAAGGCGAAGGGGACGACGACCCTTCTTTTCATCTCCGATCAGAACGTAGACAAACCGCAGGTAGATCTAATAGAGGAGCAGGACAGAAGGGAAGGGGATAGATGCAAAGAAAGAGCTCCTCTGATGAATTACCATATCTTAACTTAATATAAAAGAGATGAGATAGATCCTAGCGTAGAAAGGGCGGGCATTTAGATTACTTACTTTCTTGTAAGAGCAAAGGGCAGTAGCTAAAAAACTATTGGCTATATGCTTAACACATACGTGTAATCGGTTGAAGTGATTTAATTCGAGTCCTACAGCGCGAGCGTGCTTATCAAGTAAAGATAGGTTTCGCTTCCATTAGCTACTAAGGAGTCACCGCACAAAGACGATGATTCTCAAAAGCTAAGCTTAGTTAGCTGGGAGGAAGTATGCTGCCCGAAAGAAATGGGTGGCCTTGGGCTGAAAAAGCCCAGGGAGATGAATAAAGCTTTTATGATGAAGCTGGGTTGGGGACTGTTAGAGGACCAGGATGCTTTGTGGGTTCAAGCCTTTAGAGGGAAGTATAAGCTGCCCAACTCACCTAGGCCGAGTGATTTCAAATCCTCTGCTGCATCGAGAGTCTATAACTCCATCAAAAAGTCATGGAGCCCTCTGCTCAAAGGAGTGAAATGGAGCCTAAATGATGGAAGAACTATCAGATTCTGGAAAGATGTTTGGACTATGGGCCAGGGTCCACTATGCGAAAAGGCTATAGGTCCAATTCCTGAACATCAACTGGACTGGGAAGCCTACAAATTTGTAAATCAGCATGGCCAATGGAACTGGTCGCTATTTGAACCCTTGTTGCCGGCAACTGAATTGATGAAAATAGCAGCCACCATGCCGCCGAATCAAATCAGAGGAGAAGATAGAAGACGATGGGAGCCATCTGAGGGTGGAGATTTCTCGTTTAGATCAGCTTACAATCTGATAGAGAACACACCCCAGGGACCGAATTCGCCACTTTGGAAAGCAATATGGAGTTGGCAAGGGCCGGAACGAGTGAAGACGTGTCTTTGGCTTGCGGCGAAAGGAGCTTTGATGACAAATCAAGAGAGGTACAGGCGTCATATTGCAACCTCTCCAGTATGCCCTAGATGCGAATTAGCAGAGGAATCTACTATGCATGTATTAAGAGACTGCCCCTTCTCTCTAATTTTATGGAATCAGTTCCTCCCGGCGGACAAAGCGAGAAGCTTCTTTGAGGATGACGTCCAACAATGGCTGCTGACAAATCTACTCTCTAGATCAGCTGCTATGGAGAGCAATTGGGCTATTTCTTTTGGGATAATATGTTGGATGGTTTGGAATTGGAGAAACGAGCTTGTCTTTTCTAACAACAACCCATCTGGTGGAAGAAAGCTGGGGGTGATTGCAAGAAAGATCATGGAAGTTAAAATAACACTGGCTAGCACTAAGAGAATGGGTCATGTTGGTATTGGGTGGGAACATCGGTTAATAGCATGGGAACCACCGCAACAGGGATGGACCAAATTGAACACCGATGGGGCTTTCGACCGGACCTCAGGAAGTGCAAGAGCTGGAGGACTACTGAGGGACAACCTAGGGAGATGGAAGGGTGGATTTCATGTAAACATTGGAAGCACCTCTATCACTGGCGCAGAACTATGGGGACTCTATCACGGCTTGCAGTTAGCATGGGACAGAGGAGAAACACATGTTATTGCAGAGGTGGACAGCAAGTGTGTGATCCAGATGATCAAAGGAACCCGAAGTCTCACAACAGCTCACGGTGGTCTAATCCTCGGAATTAGAGAGTTGCTCAACAGGCCATGGAGGGTCAGATTGGAACATATCTATAGAGAAGCAAACCACGCTGCGGATTGCTTGGCAGGACTTTGGTCACCCTATTGGGGAATTAACTATTTTGATGAACCGCCACCTATTGTTAGACAATGGCTTAGGCATGACATTATGGGGGTAGCTCATCCCCGTTTTGTACCCGCTTGTAACTAGGCTTTTAGCCTCCTTCTTTGTACCAAAAAAAAAAGAAATCAAACTCTTCCTTTTTATGGCCGGTTGATGAGGGGTGATAGCAAAGAAAGCAAAAGAACGAGGCAAGATTCGGAGCAGCTCATACTCTAGGTCATAGCCTTTGCAGTTTTCAGCAGCATCTTTTTAAAAAAGAACCAAAGCCTCGGGAAGTACGGTCAGAAGAAGATTAGCGCTCAGACTCAGAAGAGAATCAGCCAGTAAGCGTTTACTTTATTGCTTGGCCGGCCTTTCCCGGCTCATTTCCTTCTTTCTCTTTCTTGATGTTCGATCGTGTACTAGCATAGCCCCTTTAGGTCTCCATTCCTATGTACGTGAGTGGTCCATCCCAATCCGTCGAAGTCTTACTTCCAGGGGTCCTAAGAGCAGTCCGAGCCTTACATTCTTCGAAGTCAGGTGAAATCTCCTTGATAATAGGATAGTGGTCTAAGCCGGCTGTTAGTGCACCTTCTCTTTCGCTGGGAAGTAATCCCCTTCTTCTCTTCTACTCGGGATAAGGGCTGAAGATGGAGTATCTGTTCTTTCAGGTTTAGCACCATAGGCTAAGTCCGCTAGTCTTGCATTCATTCCTCAGGTGAAGTTAGTTGGTGGAATATCCCTATCCCAAAAACAAAAGAATAAGACAACTATCCTTGAGGTCATTGTATCGGGTTCAATCGTATCAGCGCCTTCGCAGCCTTGAAGATAGATCATTTTGGTTGCTTGTTGATTGATTCGGCGTAACGAGTGATAGATAGAAATACCTTACGAGGGTTTAAGGAATGCAGTTCAACTTTGTATTCAATCGGGCAAGCTTTCACATATTATGATTTTGACTCTCTATTTGAGCATTCCCACTTCAAAGATGAGGAAGATTCTACTTATTTTGTATGCCTCGCCGCTGGATAAGGATAGAAAGACAAAGAAGCTAAGGACGAAGGAGTTTGATGAAGGGACATCGGGGGTGCATGCGGATTTTCCGACGAGGATGACTTCGAGATAACAGAGGATGACATTGTAGTAGTGTGGAAAGGAAGAACCCCTTCAGTGCTGCTTTCCCAGAGGGTGCTAGATCTGTTGGCGAGGAAATGGAGGAACGCGGTCATTGTCAAATTGATGGGTAGACCCATTAGTTTCCAGACTCTGTGCAACAGGTTGAGAACTTTATGGCCTGATGCTAAGGGATACTCTGTCATTGACCTTCAGAATGACTACTACATTGTGAGATTCCGGGCGGAGGAAGATGCCACCAGAGCTCTTTTGGAAGGACCATGGGTGGTTCTAGGACACTATCTCCAAGCACAACCTTGGAGTTTCGGATTCGACCCGGCAACAACTCAGTTTGATTCGGTCATGGCTTGGGTAAGAGTTCCTGGACTCGAAACCATTTGACTTTGAATTCCTTTCCTAGAGAACCTTAACCTCTTAGACGACCTATCTTTATCCATCAATCTCGCTCCTTTCAGGGTTGGTATGGCTGGCGTCGACTCAACGGCCTGGCCTATGCTGATGAGATCAAGAAGAGAGCATGTTCCGCACTCACGTAGCTAAGAAGAGGTGCTGGTTCTCTTCCTCCCAATTCGAGGATCGCCATGAAGCTCAGTTTTGAAAGCGTAGAACAAACTTAAGTTAAGCCTTTCTGATCTCCCCACCACGTGCCATTAGCTCTGAAGGAAGCCTGGAATGGTAGACAGGGAAAGGCATACAACTGAGCAATCGAGCCTACATTGGAATTTACTAGTGAAAAAGCGATTCGGCTTACGGGAGTGAAACCGAGGGACAACCCTTTCTTGCTGTTCTTTCATCAGCAAATGTGGTAAACAGGTGGGCTGGTGGTCTTTTCTTTAATATAAGTAGATGATCTAGGCTCAAGTCAAGGCGATGAAGCAGGCATTAGCAAGGGCAATTTCTTTAGGAAAGCAAGTACCATCTCGTTCTAGCCGGCAAGACGAACCGATACGCTATGGCATGAATCCCCCAACCAAGACAACTATATAGTGACTATTCAAAGCAGTCCGTAGTAGGTCTTCCAATTTCTCATTAGCACCCCTGGGTACATAATCTAAGAAGGTCTATTCTGAACTACAATACTGAAACCCACCAGAACAGCTGGCTGGAAATGGTCACCAGTAGCGATTAGCTTTCTTTCCGGCATGTCTACTTTTTAGCTTACAATGGAAAGGGCATAGATAAATGCTATTAGACTAGAATAACTTAAAAGCTTCATCCTCAGGCTTACCCCTATCCCTATTTCATAGCATTTTCAGATCCCTTAGCATCTCCAAAACCTTGGCTTTTGGTCAATCATATTCGGGCTTATCCCCCAACCCCAATATCCAAACTTTTCCGTCATAGTCTTTGCCGAGCGCTATTTAGCCTCAGTTTTGACTCTTATTCCTTTCCTACTCTCTTGATGAACTCTCGGCTGATTCAACTCAAGCAAAAACAACTTGAACAAGAATAGTTGACTTAATAGCAGCGGTTAGGCCTTTAGCCTCTAATCAGCCTAGATGAGTAGAGGCTAAAGACTGATCCTAGGCATAGATCTAGCTCTAGCTTCTCTCCTTCCCTCGGGGGATTTATGATCTTAGCTTTGAATGAAAGACAGAATTCGAACCTATAGCCGGCCCGCCCATGACCTTCTGGTTCTTGGCCTAAGCCCGGCCGTAACTGGAGAGTCACTTAGATGATTATTCGTAGCTTGCTGTCTTGCCTTGGTGTTGAACCCGACATGAAAACCCTCCTCATTCCGGCTAGTCGTAGCAAGCCAACCACTTCCATTTCCAACTTGGCTAATGAGGGGGAAGGGGTGAACCGGCATACCTATCCGATCAATCTATGCGGAGCTAGGCGGCACGGCACGGGACCTACTTATGAAGCATGGGTCGCTAAAATCGAGGTAGCATGTCTAGTGGACGAGCTCCCTTTCAACTACATCGAACCTTGTTGGCCGATAACTCGATGGTATCCGCTCGTGGATGGTAGTTGACTGATTGGAGTCAGTTTCAGCCTTTCTAGTAGTTGGAGTTTGTGGAACAAGTTGCGGGAAAGAGCTAGTTTTTTTATCGTAGAATAATAGAAAGCCTTCTTTTAGGAGTGAGATGTCCCCGTCCTGTAACTATCAATCACTTGAATAAGAGAAGATCGAAAGTAGCCTAGGGCAAATTAAAGGTATGCTGAAAGGTATCCGAGTTCGCAGGTGTATTTTCGTGTACTTAACTGAATCGGGATTCTGTTAGTGTTCAGTGTCGTAGATAGAAGATCATTCCAAGTGAGATGTCCAAGATCAAAGGATGGAGGAAAAGCGAAACCCACTTCAATTTAAATATTTAAATAGAGGGCTATAAGAAAATGGAATTAAAATAAAAATAATAAATCAATAAGAAAATTGTGAATTCAAAAGCGCGACGACTCGAGATATTAGAAAAGGCAACTCATGTTTCCGCTCTATTTTCATTACGAAGATGTATCACGTCAGGATCCGTTGCTCAAACCGAATCACGCCAACGTTATGGAAGTTCCTGGATCGTGTAAAATAAGAGTAGTACCAAAGGCAGCACCTTATATCAAAAATGGAAAATTGGCTATGGAGATTTCGTGCGGTCAGAAATTAATACAGACACAAAGAGCTTCGACAGGAAAGTCGTTTCGATCCAATCCATTCTTGGGGTTAAATAAAGACAAAAAAGGATATGTCAGTGACCTAGCACGACAAAGCACTCTCCGAGGGCATGGAATGTCTAATTTTTTGGTCAGAATCTCCACAGTAATGTCTCTGTTAGATTCTGCGGTTGAAATACGGGAAAACTCCATTCAATTCTCAATGGAAACGGAGTTTTGCGAATTATCCCCGGAACTGGAAGATCATTTCGAGATCTTCGAGCATATTCGAGAGTTCAATGTGACTATTGTCACTTCGGCCAACACACAAGATGAGACTTTACCACCGTGGAGCGGCTTTTTGCAAAAAGATGAGGGAGAAACTCAGCAAGATGTCGGAGAAGCGAAATATACGAGATCACAAACGCAGGGCTAAATATGAATTGAGACGAAAGCTTTATAAAGACTTTTGTAAATTCATATCCGGGACAAAGATCGTTAGTTCTTGTCTAAGTTTCCAAGATAAATTCCTTTTCGAGTAAGAAATCGATGTATTTCCACAGGGCTCCCTCGTTCCGTATATGAGTTCTTTCGAATTTGTCGTCGTGGATTAGCATCTCGAGGGCCTTTGATAGGCATAAAGAAATCGTCTTGGTTAGCAACCACCAAACCAATAGAACAGGGTTAGCTCCGCAGCCGGTCTACAAGCCAAGCAAGGTAAGTAGGTCCATTACTGGCCGGCTCCGGACCGAAAAGACTTGACGGCGTAATCCTTTATCTCAGGTCGGAAATGTTAAAGAGGCGGGAATCGAAGCGGGGACCTTTCTACCGCCTCTGTCTATCTCCTGTAAAGTATGCTCCCAGACATAGCCTAAGTACGGGGTAGTACTCTTGGAAAGATAGAATATGACCGCGTGAACATAAGATTAAGTTACGAATGTAACTCCCGAGAGATCGCCCACTGTTCTAAATATAGTAAGGCGGAGAATTTTTGTTCATTGGAGCGCCGGGCGTTCCCATCATTGAAGTCAGAGTGTGGGACTGAGCCTTTCCGAATGAGAAAAAGAAGTCCTTAGTTTGGTTGGAAAACCAACGCAAATATCATATTGACTTTCTCTCGCTCTACTTCTAAAGATAGATAGAAAAGGTTGGAGAGAGTTACTTTCTGAAATTCTCTTCCTTTCCAAAGCTGCGCAAGGCGGCTGCCTCAGAACAAAGCCTCACCCCTCCTTTTCCCCCCTTTAATGAAAGACCCTCACCTCGCTTCCTATTTATTTGTGGGTCTGGACTCGAGGCCTTTTGAAAAAAAGGTGATTTCGATAATCAACCAACCGACAAATCCGTAGCCCAGGGGACTCACAGCCTCCCTCTCACCCAAACGAAATGGGATGAATCAAAACAATAAGCTTTTTTTATTCAAGGCGCAGCGAAGCCAAATTCAATCAAGGCAAGTGGGCTTCCTTTTCCTGACGCTGAATCATCCTATTCTATGCTAATGGAATAGGAAAAGTTATCAGATGATATGGACCCCCAATTGCTTAGGGCTCGCACCCTGTCCCGCTTGGTGGACGAAATGTTTTCTCCTTTTTAAATTCTTTATCCCACATACCTTTGCCTCCTTTCATCGAGTAGTCAGACGACTCTTCAGTAACTCAGGATGACCCGACCTCTTCGACGCTTCTTTCGCTGTATACCCCCCTTAGGGGGTGGAAGAAAGGGTACTTTCTATTTATATATATAGTAGGGCCCCAGAAGGCTAAAAGGTGGGGGAACAAGAGTTTTGTAACAATATAATAATAGGGAAATAAAGAAATGACTATAAGGAACCAACGATTATCTCTTCTTAAACAACCTATATCCTCCACACTTAATCAACATTTGATAGATTATCCAACCCCGAGCAATCTTAGTTATTGGTGGGGGTTCGGTTCGTTAGCTGGGCTTTGTTTAGTCATTCAGATAGTAACTGGCATTTTTTTAGCTATGCATTACACACCCCATGTAGATCTAGCTTTCAACAGCGTAGAACACATTATGAGAGATGTTGAAGGGGGCTGGTTGCTCCGTTATATGCATGCTAATGGGGCAAGTATGTTTCTCATTGTGGTTCACCTTCATATTTTTCGTGGTCTATATTATGCGAGTTATAGCAGTCCTAGGGAATTTGTTTGGTGTCTCGGAGTTGTAATCTTCTTATTAATGATTGTGACAGCTTTTATAGGATATGTACTACCTTGGGGTCAGATGAGCTTTTGGGGAGCTACAGTAATTACAAGCTTAGCTAGCGCCATACCTGTAGTAGGAGATACCATAGTTACTTGGCTTTGGGGGGGTTTCTCCGTGGACAATGCCACCTTAAATCGTTTTTTTAGTCTTCATCATTTACTCCCCTTTATTTTAGTAGGCGCCAGTATTCTTCATCTGGCCGCATTGCATCAATATGGATCAAATAATCCATTGGGTGTACATTCAGAGATGGATAAAATTGCTTCTTATCCTTATTTTTATGTAAAGGATCTAGTAGGTTGGGTAGCTTTTGCTATCTTTTTTTCTATTTGGATTTTTTATGCTCCTAATGTTTTGGGGCATCCCGACAATTATATACCTGCTAATCCAATGTCCACCCCGCCTCATATTGTGCCGGAATGGTATTTCCTACCGATCTATGCCATTCTTCGTAGTATACCTGACAAAGCGGGAGGTGTAGCTGCAATAGCACTAGTTTTTATATGTCTCTTGGCTTTACCTTTTTTTAAAAGTATGTATGTACGTAGTTCAAGTTTTCGCCCGATTCACCAAGGAATATTTTGGTTGCTTTTAGCGGATTGCTTACTACTAGGTTGGATCGGGTGTCAACCTGTGGAGGCACCATTTGTTACTATTGGACAAATTTCTCCTTTTGTTTTCTTCTTGTTTTTTGCCATAACGCCCATTCTGGGACGAGTTGGAATAGGAATTCCTAATTCTTACACGGATGAGACTGATAACACCTGATCAGTGAAAATTTCTGACACCAAGCATCTACGAGTGAGTATGACACCCATCATTTACAAGCGTAGAAATTCGCCAAGAAGAGATCCCAGAATCTATCATCGGTGCTATCGTATATAAAGAGAAAGGCTACTTTTAGGTAAGAAAGGTAATCTTAACTATAAATTTCATATAAAAAGAAAGATCGGATTGTAGGGTGGATGAAAGGTATGCCAGTTTCATGATTGCTTTTGTTTTATCTTTCTAAGAGCGGTCTGATCCCTTATTTGATCAGACCACTCCTGGTGTTCGAACTAGTCGTTAATGGTCGGCTTAATTAGTCTCCTTTCGGTATGTGTTGCGAACACTTTTCTTTTAGCCTCTCATTTTCTCTAGAGAAGCAAAACTAGAACGGATAGAACAGATGGTCCAACTACATAACTTTTTCTTTTTAATTACTTCCATGGTCGTGCCTCGTGGCACGGCAGCACCTGTACTATTGAAATGGTTCGTCAGTAGAGATGTTCCCACAGGTGCCCCTTTTTATAATGTTACTATAATTCCTATTCCTATCCCTTCATTCCCTCTTTTGGTCTATCTACATTCAAGGAAATTCATACGCTCCACGAACAGAGCAAAATGTTCTGTCTTGGTTAGAGCAAGCCGCCCTATTTTATTTTCAGACATAATTGGGAGAAGCTCATCCGAAACTAGAGCTAGAAATGCCTTATTTCGTTTCGTTCTCGTTCTTCATTTCCTTCTTCTCGAATCCAAGGCTGACTTCTCATATTTAGAATCTTTCTGCGGTGTGCTCTGTTTACTATTCTTTTGTACTTTCTTCTTTTACCACGCGATAAGTCAGCGAAGCGTGAGCGGGCGCGGAGAAGGAAAGGCCAAAGACTTTGGCCTAACGGGAATGAGCAACGACGAGATGACAAGATGAGGTGTCCCCGGCACCCCATTTAGAAAGAAGGGTCGAAGGAAATTTTAGGTCTGTAGCTTTCTCCGCCCCCTTCGTCAGGCGGTGCTTGTGTGGGGTGCGCCATCAGAAATCGGGCTTGAAGCTCTCACCTTACCAACGAGCCGACAGCTGATGGCTGTTGGTCACGACTACTACCAAAAAGCTCTAATCAAGATGAATATTTCACATGGAGGAGTGTGCATCTTTATGTTGGGTGTTCTTCTGTCGTGCGACCCGGCGGCTTATGTGCGACCTGTGGCCCACGCCTCCTATTTGTTCAGGGCGGGCGGCGTGAACTCTGATTCGATCCGGGTATTCAATCCCGCCGCTGAGATGCTCAGTTGACTCCTTAACCTTGATAGGAAGATGGCTTATTCCAATTCAAGAATTCGTGCATAAGGGTAAGGAACTTTGGATGAATTAATGCGAATGGGCGTAAGCTTCGCTGCTCGGAAACACCCAGTGCTGACCACACTGAGAGACACAAAAGCGCAGGTAACGCCAGTTGGCGAAATGGCGTTAAGCATCCCTAGCGGTACGAAAAAAGGGGTCGTGATGATATCATCTACGTCCGTACCGCTCCTCGTGGAGTAGATCCCGCATCCAACCAAGTCTTTGACCAGGGAACGGGGAAATTCCCACTAACGCTGTCAGGCCAGCCGGGCCGTGAGCGCGGTGGGAACGGGCTTCCCAAAAAGCCAGCCCGGGCCGGGGTCAGCATAGAATGAAGGGGGCGGCCCTAATGTTGTGTTG
>OX459118.1:40635000-40682500 GCA_949775105.1 Oldenlandia corymbosa var. corymbosa | reverse complement strand
AGAAGAACAGAACGAACTTCATATATCCCTTTTCTACTCAATCCAGAAACAAGATCGGACGTTATTCCGGTTCGTCTTCATTTTCGTGAAACTATTCCTCAAGCAAGGCAGCCGATAAGTCATCGAAGGGTTTGTGTGAATAATGGAATGGTAAGCATTACTCATTTTAAAGTTTCCCACGGTGATATAATATCTTTTCAAGAAAATGATGCGTACGGTGAAGAAATAAAAAGATTTTTCTATATTGAAATATCAATTGAAAAAATAATAGGCAATCACCCGATAGGAATGTGGAGAAGAACCAAAACAGAATGGTTACCTCTACTCAAAACTAAGAGGGGACGCCGCCTACTACTAAAATACCCGGTTTTGCAACAGTTGCGTTCTTCTATGCAAAAGGAAGACTTAGAAAAAACAAAAAAGTTTGGATCCAAAAAAGTATGCTTAGGTAGTTCTTTCGCTGAGCACAACAGAATGAAGAGGGATTTGTATCATTTCAAATCCCTCTTCTTATCGAAGAGAAGGAACGAGAAAAACCGAAATATTCCTACTCGAACAATAAGTCCTATAGTTTACAACTCTTCTTTCTATAGTAAATCGACTTATTGCTCTGCATCCCCCCATCAGTTTACTATGAAGAGAAAAATCAAAAGGATCGAACTACCCACTCATTATTCGGAGGTGAATCATAGAACACTAAAAGCTGTGGTATTTTATGGACCTAACATAGGTCACATCCCTCACGACATAAGATTGAAAGATCCAAACCTTCTTCTTCGGAGCAGAAAGGGACATGGCCAAAACATATAAAGATCGGCGTAGTCCCTCACAGGGACAAAGACATATCTACTGCTGGCCTGAGAAAAGGCGGCCTCTCTCGGCTCGGGAAACATGGTCAAATTTCTTTGATTTTTTTTTCCACAAAAACAAACGGCCAAGCCGGAATAAGATGTATTCGTGCATTATGATAGGAACCCTTCTTGTTCTTTTATTTTCTCTTTTCTGGTTTTTTGATTCTCTTCCTATTTTTCGGCATTCTTCTCTTAAGAACTGCGTCCCACCCCCTGTTTGACTAAGGCTTTGACAACTTCTTTGAATAACGGGCTTTCCACGCCCTTTTCCTTTAGCTCTGAACGCATATTTCTAAGATAATTCAAGTCTGTATTTTCCAGTGTGACTACCTTTAAGCAGGCAGCGCGCCATTTTGCGTGATTATGAATCATTCCGTTGTCGTCGCCACAGTATTTTAGTTCCATTATTAAATGATTAAAGCATCCCCAACGAAGAATATCCTCCTTACCTTCAGAAGCAGCGGTGGTAAGCCCCCCTGAACCAGAAGCCTCTGCTTCGTCTTTTGCTCGAAGAAAATTCTCCAATTTGGATATTGAGGAGTCCAGGGAAGCTTTGCTTATTATTTTGGGGGCCTGGGCAGCATCTGCATTCTCCTCTAATTCTTCGTCTATAGGCGGTGGGGGCTCGTTTAGATCAGGCAAGCCGCCCCGGGCACCAGAGCGCCAAGGGTCCATCATTTTAGCTAATTCAGCCTCGGCATTTATGGCGGCCCCCGCCATTAAAACGAAGAAAAAAAGAAGACTGCCGGGGCAGCCCTTGAGTATCGAGTGATATAAGGTTCGCCATACCACAGAGAACCCGACCCTTGAAAGCAGTTCCTGAAAAATAGGAAGAGAATCAAAAAACCAGAAAAGAGAAAATAAAAGAACAAGAAGGAAGGAGGCTAGTCCCCGAAAATGCCCGTAGGAAACTTTCTCGTTGGGGCTTACAATTCGCCTTGTAACTCATTCCTTTGGTCTCGCTATTTCATTTCTGGTTCTCTCTTTCAATCCACCCTATTCTCTGTTCTCTTTCTTTATTCTCAGTCTCAGTTAACTGAGACTGTTTCAGTCCAGATAGAATCCTAGTGGATTCTACTATTTTATTCTCCTGCGAGATTTCAAAGTAGGAACTATGATAGGCATCCGGAAGGAATAAGGGAAGAAAGTTAAGTCTGTACCTTTTCTATTTGATATTAGAGTATGTTCTCCCTATATATAGATAGAGGTGTAGTAGTAGCTTCCCTCTGTAAAGTTCTGTTGAAAGGCCGTATGAGAACAAGGTTGGGATATAGGGTGCAAGGTAAGGTAGTTGATGAAAAGATTGTGATTGATTCAGTCATTCATTAGTCTCAGTACCTTATTTATAGGTATCTTACAATACGCCCTATTTGCAGATGACTACGACTTGATAGTAGGGATGAATATGCTTTATATACTTTATCTTTATTCTAAGTTAAACCGGAAACAATAGAGATCACTCCATCTTTGAAGGTAGCTCTTGTTTGTCCTTGGTTTGCTTAAGCAGTATTAGGAGTTGTAGGTGTCCGTGTCCAACCTGTTATGTTCAGTACCATAATTCTTCTTTTATCTCTTATCTTTGATCCTGATAGTTTACCAGAATGAATTGTATGGAGAGGAGGTAGTTGATGTCAAGTAAGTCATCGGGTGTAAAGAGAGAACTAGCAATAGTTCCTATAATAGGAAAGGAGTTCTATAACTATAAGGTCTCTCACTTCATTTCCTGGTAACCGTACCCTTGTGGGTAAGGTGGTTAGGTTTTAAGTCAGGAATAGAAGAAAGTGAAAGCAAGAGAGGGAACGAGATATACCTTCTCTCAAGGTAGTTTACTTGCTTAATTGTTAGAGTATGGATCCTCAAAAGCTGCATGCATTCCTTCTTCTTCTCCGGGAACTCATACTCTACTGGCTGCCAAACTTCATCAATACAAATCTTTGGACCAAGGGGTTTATTCAAATTTTCCTCAACACAGACCCGAGCAAACCTCCCCTTCGATGCAAATCTAGTGTTTTGGTCAACTTTCAAAGCCCTTCCCAATGTATTACCCATGGATAACAACATCCTATCATTATAGTACCTAATAGGCAGACCAGGGAACTGAACCCATACAGCAGTGGAATCAATACTAGCGATGCTTGGCCGAAACTCTGGGGTCCATTTACGCACCGTCAAGTAATGGCCAAAAATCATCCATGGCCCTTCTTCTAATGCAAACTGCAGATCATATGGACACGTGAACTTGACAAGGAAAAAACCACAGCCAATGTCTATCAGCTCATACTCACTCTTGATCGCCCACATTCTTCTGAAACTAATGAAGTTTTGTCGGAGCGCTGTAAGCGCCTACGAGAGGAGAACCGTAGCCGTCTTATTGAGCAAGAGAAACTCATCCAAGTTGTTCTTAAACAACAGAAACAGCTCGAGGAAACGGTACAAGCTATGAAACTAAGAGCCGCCGACAAAGAAGTAGATAAGCGGATCTGGCGAATAAGATGGGGTGAGCGCTTTCTTTTGGTTGGACGAGACAACCTCTTTCACCGAGCCGAAAAGTCTGCTATCGCTTAAGATAATAAGATAAATAGATAAGCGGGCTTACCACTTCATCTCTTGTAGCTGAATTGTATTCATATACATAGGATGTGGAAAGTTAGTAAATAAGCTCCGTTACGGGATAGTACTCTTTAGAAGACCCGTAGCTGGCCATAACTCGAACTGGGCATTCTAGGCCTGAGGATTCTTTACTGACTCGTCTGATGTCTCCTGAGCGTCTTCCCGTCGCGTCTGGTTCAAAAGGGTCTGCCCCCACTGAATCGGATGCTATTGCTCAATTGAATTGTGTAACCGAATCTCCTGTCTCCTTATCCATAAGCCCAGAGATCCGAGAGAATAGTAATACATAAGCCTAGCCTAGAATGCATAGGCAACAGAAAGAGAATGAATAGGAAGAGAAGACTAGAGAGGTATAGTAAGAAGAAGAAGAAAAATTTTCCAGTTCGAGAATAGGGAGCAACTAGGAGACAACATCCGAGTTAGCAACTTTCAAAGCAATTCGGTAAAAGAATCTTTTTTTCCCAGAGTTCTTTAATAAATAAAGACATAGGGTTGCCCAGAACAGTTCTCCCGGCAAGGGGAATCCTAGAGGAGGAAGAGGGGACAGCGCAAGTTTTTACATTCATTCTTTCAAGTCAGATCTTTCCTCCGGTCTTTCTCTAAATAGCTTAGCTTAAACTTCAAAGCTTCCGAAACTCTATATCCTTATGCTCCGGTATGAAATCGCTCTTGATATAGGTAAAGTACAAGAAGTCTCGTGAACAGAAGTAGATAGGACTGTGTTGACTGAAGCTTTCGGTACCTAGCGCCGCGAAATCAGAAATGAAGAGAGCAGAGATCTAGCAACGAATTAGTGATCCAACTGGGCATCTTACGTATGAATTCGTTATCCAAGTATGGTGGGCTCTTGCCCTTTCTCCATAAAGGAAGAAGAAGCCAAGACTAACTCATTTAGTAGAGCTAAAGATTTGCATTTCCGATCATATTGGACTTTATGTTATGGCGAAGGGGTGCCAACAAGGCAAGACTGGAAACTGGAATGGAACTTTAAAATAGGTCCTACAATGGGGCTAAAGAGAGGTAAGAAAGGCAGGCTACTTAAAAAGGCTAAGGTGAAAAGCCAGAACTCTCAGCGTCTTGCTTGAGATCTTAGCAATCTGAACCGGCAGATCTCCTTACGTTACGTTAGATAATACTCTTGTCAACTTGAGGCGAGGATACGGCACAAAAAGTATCTTTCAAAATCAACTTCTTTTCCGGTCGAAGCCATAGCCCGAGTGAAGGGAAGGCTCAAGCTTATATTATCTATTATGACTGTCCATCTTTGAACAACTAAGCCTTAAGGAGTTGAAGCGAATCATCAACTAGCCATAAGAATGAAAGTTTAAAGCATATCCCTACTCCATGGTCAAAACTTGCAATCTAGGCCGCTTTGTCTAGTGAATTATGAACGCATCGGCATCAGGTCGGTATGCCTGCCTCAGCTAAGGAATGGGATTTTCCATGTAGCTGACAAATCCATTTATATACCAACAGGCGCTTCTGCTTTTTGTTCTAGTGAGTGCTTTATTCCCTTACTCAACGTAATAAGAATCGGGAGAAAGAGAGGAACGCCGGGTTCACTTTCTCCCTTTTAGTGCGTAGTCTTTAAAGAATCCATAGGCCCATAACAAGACGTACCTGAAAAACTTCTTTCGCACCTTCAACCTCAACTGGACCAGGATTTAAAGATATCCCTTTATATGACTATATGATATGAAAAGATGAATAGGAAATCCCGCAGGAAGGCATACAGGAATGGGATACTACTTCAAAAGCCAGAAACCAAGCCTAGGGAGCCTGTGGTTGATAGAAGTACTTACTCTCTTTGGGAGGCAGTGTCTACAAGTCATAGAGTGACGGCTAATAAGCTAAGTTAGTATACTTAGACTAGCGGAGCTCAGCAGCTGAGGTTCTGCAAGAAAGGAAGAGTTCCCGTGTGAACAGCATTCGCTGTCATGCAAGAAAACGTTAACGTTAGCGCAGCTCAATCAGTTGCTTCCTCCGGGAAAACTAAAGAAAGACCCGGACCGCTCTTATCTTTGAACCTAATTTCTTCCCTTTTCGCTATCTACGAACCTCAACGAGGTCATCTATGGATAGAGTTCTATCGGCATCGCACCTTTAGAGGTATGACATAGAGGGCCGATGAAGTGGTAGCAAACTCTTCGAGAAGAAGCTTCTAGTGTTTTCGCTGAAACGCATCTTTTAATGACACGTACAAGGGCATTTTTTTCTAAGAGGATGGATACCGGAAAGGCCTTCAAAAGGCTCGCTACTATCGGTCTTTTCGCTTAATCAATACAAGATTTAAGTTCTTCCTTCTTCCGTGGATGCTGTTATCTTAAAAGAAGGGAGTCATACAAGACTTTCTGTTTGTATCTGATCTAATGCTTGAAGCTTAAAGAGAAAGAAAGCCGTATGTATAGGGTGATCAACTCATCATACAAGAGCTAACTTCCCGACTCCCCTTTCCGACAGATGAAAGTATGGATACCAGAGGAGAGCTAGCCGAGAAGGGAAGAAAGTATTGAAAGACAGAACGGTATTCGTAGATGGATTGGACTTTAGGCAAGAGAGAATACTTATTGAGCACATGCTTCTGATTTCTATCTATATAGGATATGCTAAGCCTTTTCTTATTTATCTATCTAGGAAGCAGAGATATATTATTATTAATAGGTTACTTCGCTTGAGGGAAAGAGACAAAAGAACAGACCTTTCCTACGAATGTGAATCCGCCAAGTAAGAGGGGGAGGTCTAGCTTTCGTTCATAGCTGAGCTCATTGAACGACGACTGGACGCTGTAGCCTTTGATTTAAATAGTTCCCTCCCTATTTTTATATTTATCATTCTTTTTTTGTAAATCATATCACATAGAAATATAGATTAGTAGGCCAGTTAGAGCACTGCTTCAACAAACGTAAAATACTCAATTTCAGATTTCTTCTTAGGTGCGATCGCCTTGTTCTTGGGGACCGGCTCAGACATCACAGATGGGCGCTTAGGGATTGAACCCTAGCTTTGCACTTAACTTCTCCGCGCTGGGGCTGTTACCGATAGCATCAACTTTTGCACTACTCCTGTTGACAGGAGTAGTGCAGACCCTGCTGTGACATGCCTTGATGCGAGGCTTTCCTTGGTTGCTTTATCTCACCTGTTAGAAGCGAAAGAGGAAGGTTTCTTAAGGGAACGAGGAAGGCCCGCTATCCAACTTACTTCCCATCAATGACTGCCGTCTTGTACTGATGTTTTTTAGTAGGTTAGTGATTGGTTTTTTCCGATTCTTATTCTTCTTATATCCGTTGCTCCACTCAGAATGTCTACTGGACAAGAGTTGGTTGGCTTTTATTTTATTCTTTCTCAACGCTACTAAAGAAATTCTTGCAAAAGAGCAAGAATTGGTTATATACTCTTTGCGCGTTTCTTATTCGAACCTTTTGGTATGTATTGTCCCCTAACTATAGATCAGATCCACCAGACGAGAAACTAAATTCCGCACTGCTGCTGAGTCGTCGGACTTATTCCACCAAGGGATTCGTGGAATTTCTGTGGATTGCGTTGGAGGAAATCTACCAAAGCTAGGCAGATAGATAGACCCCTTTCCCGCTGCTAAGGGAAAGCAAGAAAATAAAAAAGATTTAACCAGCGCGTCCCCTTTTGGGTATGCAGGTACTAAGAGTCTTCTCACTACCAACCAACAGACATCATCTGGCTGGGTCTTGCCGGTATCAACAATGAGAAAGAAAGAACCAAATGGAAACAGCAACTAACTATGGCTCTTGGCCCAGACAACGTCCTAGACGTAGGGGAGATCGGAGCAAGAGGGAACGCCTAGACGACGTTTTTATTCATTCCTGGGTTGCAGTAAGTAGATCGAGAAGTCGTTCCGCCCCTTGTCCCCAACTGAGGGTAATATATTCTCTTTAAATCTTGCTTCAATCTGACCTAGCTGGCGAGCAATCCCAGTTCGCGACAGAGAACAAGACAGCAACCGAGCGTACCTTTGTTCGCTTCTTCGTAACCAAGCACGAAAGTTTAAGGATAATTGTAGGTCGGTGGCTACCTAAGGAAACTCCGATTTGATCCGCCCCCCCGGCTGGGAGGCATCTATCTCATCCCGATCACAAGGAGAGGTTCACTATGATGGGGGGTACTTTTTTTCCCTTCCGGAAAAAATGAAATGCGTAGGGGACCATCCTTTTGTTGCGGCATGCTCTTCAGATTTACGGATTCGAAGGGGGACTCAGGCCTTACTTAGTTGACTGACAATGACAAAGGCTTGCGAAACTAAGTAGGGCCCTTTCCTTTTTGTTTGAATAACCCATTCTCATTATCTTTCATAAGTCAAGTAAGGCAACTCTATAGGTCCTTAGTAGCGTTGACAAAGAATAAAAGCCGGTTAAAAAACAGCGAATCCTAAAATTTATATTATATCTTTTTTTTTTAATTATATTTAATTATATTATAGTTATAGGACAAGCAACCCTTCCTCTTGATCTGAGGTGCGAAGAGAAAGATCTCTTTTATGACTTCCACTTATCCATCTCGGCCCAGAAAAGCGACCGACCAGGGCCCTATTGATGAATGAAAGAAAGGGTTTATGAGCCCTAACCCTGTAAAAGCCCACACCTGTGTAGAGTATATCGTTCAACACCTGCGGCACAAACCCATTTTTGACCTATTGTTCCTAGTATCATAGGCGACCGAACGGCCGCCCCTAATTTACTAGACCAACCTGCTATAATAATTCCATAAACACCTAGCGAAGATATGGCAAATAAATAAAGTAGCCCTATGTTCGAATCTGACAATACCATACCATAATCAAAAGGTACAACGGCCCAAGCGACCAGACTTAACATAAATGTAGTCACTGGAGCCATTCTAAAAAGGGAGAAATTAGCACTACTTGGTGAAATAGGTTCTTTTAGAATCAATTTCAAACCGTCTGCTAGAGGTTGTAACAATCCAAACGATCCCACTACATCAGGCCCCCTTCGACGTTGCACAAAAGCCATTACTTTACGTTCAGCTAGCACTAAAAAGGCTACTCCTAGTAGAAGTGGTAGAATTATTCCAAGTATTTCAGCTGGAACAGCTATGTACATTTTCGATTTTCTATTTACTCATGATCTGGACTGGGCGACCCAATCATGATATTGAAGAATGGGGCCTTTTCTCGAAAAACTCCGGATCTCGATAAGAGTTGAAGATGGTGCAACATCGAATCCTGTTACCTTACTTCGAATGGAATCTTAGCCCGCCTCACTTTCTTTACTGCATAAGGACATAAGCGAAGTCAAGTTGATTGTATTTCGCCTCTTCCTCAGAGAAAGAAGATCAAACAATTCTTAATCACGGTCCTTGCGGGTCGGATCATCCATATAATATACAAAAAAAAACTCCAGATATTTGAGATCTTTCTCTTTGAAAAGATATCATAAGTTAATAGCTTCACTTCGTTCGTTCCGCCGCGTCTGCTTTCAATTCGAGTCTCTCTTATAATCTTCCTTATTATAAGCTGAAAGATGCTTAAGGGAGCTAAGTTCAAGATAGAGATAGAGAAAAGATAGCCCCTTCCTTCTTTGGCGATAGTTTAAAAGCGCACTTAAATATAAAAAATCCTAAGACTTTTCGGTCGGGTCTCTCGCTGTTAGTGTTTTAGTTATAGTAAGGGTGGTAGGAGATTGAGTGAAGTAGGGTTCGGTGAAATATTAAATAGAAGTAGTACATCCTTTCTAAAGTAAAGTATGACAGAACTCGTAGCCTTGTTGAAAGAGTCTCCTCTTTCTTGTCTTTCTTCTCTCCTTACCCTTAAGAGGAAGAAGTCTCAAAAAAGCACATATACCTTTACCCCTTATGGGATTGAAAAGGAATCTTTTCTCTTCCCCGCCCTAGTATAGAAGAGAGTCAAGCCAATCATCTAGCCAAAAAAGACACTCTCCATTCCGAACAAGAACAGCAATATAGTCATCTGTGTCATCCTACGCAAGTAATCTCCGTCAAAATTGTGAACCTGGTGTCATAAGATTAAAGTAATGCCTCGAGCCATATTTCGAGCGCATGAAAGCCGCCCAAAGAGAATCTGTAGCTGTAGCCACGAACTTCCACCATAATTTCATAGATGCAGCAGCGAGAAAATCCGGCATACTACGCAAGCCAAGGCCATTTTCTTTAGTAGGGTAGCAAATCTTTTCCCAAGAAACCCAATGATGCTTGTGTCCGGTATCCGAGTGACCCCAGAAAAAATTGGCGAAGATTTTCTACATTTCTGATATAAGCGCCAAGTGCGTAATAAGGATGCAATTCCGAGGAAGGGCATATGGCACAATTAAGCGATTAGTTAACAAAGCATTCAAACCACGACTAAACGCTTTAGCCACAATAATAAAAAGAGAAGGTCTCTCTCCGTAAGTAAGCATTATGCTTGCTTATATACGGAATTAAGATTGCTGGACCAATGCTAGCAGTATGTGAGCTTACCTCCTTTGCTTGACTTCATCAAAACTTCTAAGTCTAGCAACTTTCTTCCTTTCAACCTATATAGCTCTACTCGTTCCAAGTATTACATTCTCATTTCGCTCTCTCCTTCAGACTCTGCTCCTGCCTTTCTCCTTGCTTCTACCCTACGCCTCCTATAATAATTGATTCAGCTGCGCTTAGCTGATTTCTTTCTCAATCCAAACTTGCAACTTTCATCACGAAAGACGCTTTCTCAGTATCTATTAAATTTTGACTTCATGCTCACTTCAGAAATGAAGCTAATAAGGCCTAAAGCTGAGCGACGAGTCCACTGGCATGAGAATCAAGCGAAGTAGAACGAAGTGAAGCAATAAGAAGTGAAGCTATTAGGAGTGTGCGAACGAAGCTTATAACTAGTAGCTCTAGCGTTAACGCAGTGTCCGGTGCAAGAGAGCTAAATCAGTTCTAGTTTGTAAGCCGCAAGTCAATCCTCTCTCAGTCCAAGGTACTATCCTCTAGACCGTCTTGTAGGAGATTGAGAAATTTTCCTTTGTCTCTTACCTGCTGCCCGGGGTCAATTCCTTTGTATCGAGGGGCACCCGCATAGCCAATCCGCTCAGTAAGTCCCCTTCATTTGGCGGTATCGTATAGTTGAGAAAGGATTCATTTAGGAGCGCTCTTTTCATCCAACTCGAAATATCGTAAGATAAGAAATATCGTAAGTAACAATAGCTTCTAATAGCTTCGCATCCTTCCTGGTCAATGTAGTGATTCAATTATGCTCCACCTATTTGTTAATGAATAGAATCCTTTTTTTCTTTTGAATTACTCATAAATTTCTTATTAATTTAATTTCGCACTGGAAACTATTCTAGGAGAAGTTCGAATCCGTTCCATTCGGATATTGATTGGTCTTGGTTTGACATGGTTTACGCGTTACTGGTTCCCGGAAGAGTTAATATCTCCATTAGCTAAACCCTTTCTTAGCCTGCCTTTGGACTCGTATTTTGTTTGTACACAATCAACGGAGGCCTTCTCGACATATGTTGCAACGTCTTCAATAGCATGCTCTTACTTCATCTTTCCTTTAATAAGTCATCAAATTTGGTGCTTTTTGATCCCCAGTTGCTATGGTGAACAAAGGACGAAATACAATCGATTCCTCTATTTAAGTGGTTCTCGCTTTTCCTTGTTCCTGTTCCTAACTCCCCGGGTAGTTCCCAATGTTTGGCACTTTCCATACTTCATGGGTGCAACATCAACAAATTCGCTCATGATTAAATTACAACCTAAGATTTATGACCATATTATGTTAACTGTTCGTATTTCGTTCATTCCATCGGTATGCTCTCAGGTACCTGTAATTGTGATCCGTTTGCCAGAATCAAGGGGTCTTTCTGTAGAAACCTCCACGAACAATCGTCGTTTTTTGATGGTTTTTCCGCTTTTGACAGCTGCTCTTTCCACACCTCCGGATATCTGGTGCCAAATTTTCGCCCGTTTCCTTCTTTTTGATAATAGAGTTGGCTATCTCCGTAGCATCGATTATACAAGTTCGTGAAGAGGGCTGGACGAGTGGAATGAGGGAGAGCGGCTCGATCGACAAAAAAGAAGAGTACACCCCTTTGCCTTAGGAGTGAAATGAGGGCCGGCGAGCGCCGGCGAAGAAGGCAAGCAAAGCTGGAGCTCAGTGATATATTCCATCAAGAGAAAGGAGGCAGACTGGTAAGAAGGCCGACCACATAGGGTTCGCGAACTATTACCGAATATTCATCATTCAATACCCGGAACAGCCTTGAAAGACTTCCTCTTCGGCTCCAATTTCTTAGGGTCTGAGCTGCGGTCTTACCATTCGGATGCACACAATGCGGAGGGCCCTTCCACCGTTTCACGCATGATATGGTGAATCACTTACATGAGGATCAGAATACGGCTTATAATGGCCTAAAGTTCCCTTTAAGACTGTTTCAGATGAGATGGACTGTATATGGCGCCTTATACTGTTTCTTAGCTGCACCGGGTATAGACTCTGTTAAGACGAATTGGTCTTTTGGTATGAACACCCCCTTATGTCTTAAGCAAGACTGGGGCCCTTCTTTCGAAATCCCGGGGACGAACTGGACTTTCACTTAGGAAAAGAGGGAGATCTAGCTCTTGTTCATATCCCTCAGCTGCTATTGAGAGGAATAGATCCTTTCTTCTATCGAATTGGCTTCCTGCCTTTGAATCAAACGGAACGGAATTGAATAACCCTGTGTAGCGGATAGCATGGACTTATTTCAATAACATACTTGTGCAATAGATTTTCATATGTGAAATGTTCGTATAGTGAATTCACGGCTAGAGATAGTACATTCTGGGTCGATCAAGGAAGGAAGCGTATACGGAGATTGAGTAGAGCATAGATTTAATAACCGGGCTTGGAAAAGAGAAAGAAAATCCTGTTCCGCGGGGGGCTGGGATCCGGGTCTAAGAGTTCTTCTTCCTTGTGGCTAGCTTCCTTTAGCTGCAATAACTATCTTATTTCTCCCTCTTTCTTACTTTAAGTACCGATCTTCTATCAAAGGAACCTTTCAAGAAGTGCCCTTGGTTTAGTCTCCAGTCTGCATTCTTCGCTTAGTGTCAATCTTTTAGATTTAGAGAGTTAGACTCTTCGTAAGATAGCCAAGGTTCACTTTCATATCAATCAAGTAAAGGAGATCAAAGTTCACTCTAATCAATTGATCAACATTAGCTTAGCCAAAGGCTTACCGGCCCGACCCGCAGGTAACTAGGGCACTATTGGCCGATGGCTTTTCGTAACTCTTCTCGAACTGTATAGAAGAATTCGGGACTCCTGGCATTAAACGCTCTATCAAGAAAGCCCTCCTAACTCATGATGCATAACCGCCGGATTCGGATAACATGAAGGTTTTGGTTTTATCGATCTTCCTTAAAAACAGGGGCATCAGTCTTTTCTTATAGCTTCACTTCCTTCGTTCCATATGAACCGGCTTTTTCTAATGAATAAGATAGGACTGACTCGAAAAAGCGCGTAATGCAAGAACGAGTAAGATATCTGCTCGCCGGCCAGACCGGATATCTCAACACTTCACATTCGAATAGAGGATGAACGACGAATCTTCAAGGTCGACCTCTATAGAATGGGTATCCGATATCCATCTTCAGCTTCTCCGCTTCGGGGTATAAAAAGATGCCTAAAGTCCAGTAGCATAACTCAATGGGCCTATTCTTTTAAAGTTCAGTCAACCATCATAGAAAAAGCTTTCTATGGGAAGAAGGAGAGGGGTACTGATCACTATCCAAACCCGCTACTGCAGAAGAAGAACCTCTTCAAGTGGGTTAGAGTTAGCTAGACTCTAGGAAAATAGACTTTCCTTCTCTATACGTACAGCCCATCTTACTATACGATGCCAAAGAAAAGAGGAAGCGCGGAACTAGGACTGACTTTACTGGATGGAAGATTACTTTTCATTTGGCTTAGGAAGGGCCTTGAGTACATCCTGATAACCGCCTGTCTGTCTTGACATAAGAAAGAGTGCAGTAAGTGTCTCCGGACATAGAAAGTAGGCAATCGCTTCCCCTGTAAGGGAAGAGTACTTTCAGGTATCGACACAGACAGTGGGAAATCTCTATACGATTGAAGTCAGTGTGCAAGACAAAGTCTAGTTTTTACTTTGAGTTCCTATTTTAATAAAATAGGCATTCCACAGTCGTAGGTACTCAATTCAAAGAGTCGGGTTACCGGTCCCATTTCCAATTCCATTTCTACCAAATAATAGCTTATAGAAAGAAGTTCCCTATCTTTCCAAATAGCTTATTCAAAGAAAAGACCGATGCCACTTCTTAGTTCAACTTCGCAAAGGAAGAGGGCGACCGATTGACCAGACAAGTCCGCAAGAGAATAGAGTGAAGTGAGGCGTTTAAGCTCCTCTCCTTTACAGTCGAGTGTATTCTAACCTTTGCTGTTTCGAATGACTTCTTTTCTTCTTTGATCGCTAGACCTTAGGGCGATCCCCCATCTCTTAACAACACGAGGCCTTAGGGCGGTTTTGGCTCAAGATAGAACAAGAGAATGGTTGACCTATCAAAACGAATGAATAGATTGAAGCTAAGCTGAGGCACGGGATCGGATCAGAAGAAAGGGCTGAGACCGGGCCTTACTCGGATTCAATCCAGCCACGGGGTTCCTCCCCTATGGCTACCTTATTACGACGTTCAAAACAGAAGAATCGAAAGCCCCAACGAGAAAGTTTCCTACGGGCGGAGCATTTTCGGGGACTAGCCTCCTCCCTTCTTACTTGACTTCTCTATCGGAACATTGTTATATCTTCCTTGGCGCGAAGTAACTCCTTGTATACATATGAATTCCGCGGCTCACCTTCGGACAACTGCCCTAGTTTCTTTTGTAATACTTGAATACTATACTCCCCGCCGCGGGAGGGCTGCAAGTATTCCTCGATTATCCGTAGGCGGCGGTTAGCCCAGAACGGATCTGCCGTTAGTTCCGCCATTTTGTGCACAATTTGATCCTTTAGATCGAAAATTGTGTTAATCTCGGCATCCTCGACAAGTGGAGGAGTTCAGACCTGAAAGCATTTACCAGCGGATGGAAGCCGAGTGGAAATTAGCCACGGAGCTGACTTCAAGATCTTGCCGTTCAGTGCTGGGAAGAGGAAATGCCCGGTGCACCACTTGGCGTGACACTGGTCCTAATGGCGTTGGCTCGGCTGTTTCATTGCTTTGATTGGAGCCCTGCTGATAACTTAAGGCCTGAAGATATTGATACCACAGAGGTTTACGGCATGACCATGCCAAAGGCCAGGCCTCTGGAGGCGATTGCCCGGCCTCGCCTGCCTTCCCATGTATACCGCTAATTAGAAGAATTCACTTACAACTTTTTGAGTTTTCATCGCAATTTGAAAGTTTAAACATCAAAAAACGAATTAGCAACTCCGAATATCAACCAAATGCAACATCACAGCATCAACTCTTTATAGGAAAAATATTATATATTAAAGTCCCAGACGTGGTCACTGAAACTAGCAACCAAAAAGGTTCATCTTTCATATCATTACAAAAATGACAAGTCAATGACCTATGAAAATTCCAAGATCTCCATGATCTTTCCTAGAATAACTTCCGCAACCTTAAAAATGTGCAGCTCTAGTACACAGTGGCTACTTTCAAATGCAAATGCTATACTTTTAACTTCTGATGAAGATTAGTCAGGGTACATATCTAGAGGTCCGAAAGCTCCAAACATATTCTTCTCGTCCGGATTTGAATCAGTCAATACAGAGCTAATCTTTCTGCCAGGTTCAGGGAAGTTCCAGAACAAATCAGATTTCTGAAAGAATATGTAGAATAACACAAGAGAAGCCAGAAATAGTCCCAGGAGTAGCAAGTAAATCTGCCATTCTGCATTGCACGTGAAAAGAGGGGTTAAGAATCAAATTCAGATCTGAAATGCAAAAAGTGTGAATGTGAAACACAAAGAAAGAGAAAGAGAGACCTTTCCAATCAGCAGGGACAGTCAGCTTAGTCACCATGACTCCCCATTCAGAAGATGTAGTAAGCACAACCCTGCAAAAGACACCGAACGATCAATATTATGATTAGTCAACTTAAGAATATGCATACACATTTTAAACAAGCCAAAATTAAGAATATATCTTGAACAGTCGGATTGTAACCAACAGTACTTGAATCCATTTACAGCAGCTAAGAGAAGTAGAAGTTGAAAATATCAAATTCTCAGAAAAAAATGTAGGCAACAAGGACAACCAGTCAACAACAACAACATGACTTAGTGGGATAACATTTGAGATAAATGATGAGCAAATCATTTATGTTGTACATTGTTTTGCTTAAATAGCAAAACGCATGGCTAAAGTATTTCAGTATCTTTTAAAAAATAAACCATATTTGCAAAAAATCCTAAAGTTGAAACAGCCTCTTACCAAGTTATAACTACTAATTCTTACATATAAACATGGACAACCCCAAATATTTAAAATTCCAATTCATCTTCAATCTCTGAGAAACCCAAAAGATATAAAGAGATAGAGAAAGGATCGAGTTGAGGTTAAGTTGCAATCACCTTTCGCTTGGGCAAAACTCCAATGAAGTAACATTAGATCCCAAATGAAGTCTCTTACTCCAGTGGCGAATTTCCATCTTATTAACTTCAACTATACAAACATCCCCGTCTTTGCTTCCCTTAAGCTCATCAATTATCACAATAACGCAATCAGAAAAAGGTCACTTGTAGGCAGTAAGCATTGTTATAAAAAAGGAATATCTTCATACATACTCAAGTACTTACAGAGCAAGATATTTCCCATCCAAACTTATAGACAAGATAGATGCTGGTTTATTTAGTAGTCTCTTGTGCCCAATTTTTTTCCATGTGCTTATGTCCCAAACAACAGTAAGTGGTTTATTACCTAGTTAATAAGGACAATGATTCTAAGTTAGGAAGAGGAGATAGGAGTCAAAACGCAATTTCATAGACTTTCCAGAAATACAGCTTACAGTACCCCTTATCACTATGCAAAATAGAAATGGTTTGGTTCCATCTTTTGAAAACCGACACAATTCGATTCTTTCATCCTGCAATCCGAACTGAGGACGGGTTTTTGGGGTTAAGAAGCACGAGTCGAAGCGAAGGGTGATCTCTTGCTTCTTAACCAACGCTCACTCTTTCTTTTCACCAAAGCGGGGGAACTCAGATTATCGGAAGAAGAAGACTCACTCCTTTTCTCTATGATCCTTACCAACTATCCTAGACATAGTTATCTTAACCCTTAGGATATGGATGATATGAAACAAGTAAACCAGATCTTACACGAGTGCTACCAATCGTTACAGAACGAGCCTCGCTGCACTAAGTCTAGAAGCCTGACGTTCGGGACGAACTGAACTTACTGAGCCAGGACGGAAACTCGGAGGCTCCTTTCCGCGGACTCCTCACAGCCTACCTCTAAAGAGATGCGAAACTCGAGACACTCAACAATAGATATGAGCAGCAAAAAAACTTAGTCAAGTTAAGCCAACTTCATAGAGCTAATTCCGTACCGTAAAGTCTAGTTTATGTAGCCTTATTACCCCTTAACTTAAGTTAAGCAAGCAACCTCTTATCAAGAGTAGGTATTGAGGCTTTGGCGACAAAGAAAACTGAGAACTTATTAGAATAGGCCTTAAGGACCAATGGCTAAGATAAAGAGTCCACACTTCGGGCATCCGATACAGCAGAATGGTAAACTGCTGCAAAGCACACAAAACCAAGCGCCGCGCTAAAGCAGCCCCAACAGAATAAAGGAATTCACGGTGTACGGAACCCTTTTCGGAAATCAATCTAACACGTGTTCGGCTTAGTCTAAATGAAAAAAAACGTCTCTGAATGCGAGACCGACAAGAAACTGATATGGCTCGCGGGCGACTCTCGTTAACTGTATCGGATTCGTGAATTAATTACTGCAGATTCTCTCATTCAATTGCAGCGGCTTTTGCAGACATCTTTTCCATTTGCTTCAAACAGGCACCTTGGAGAACCCTTAAGTTAAGGCTTTTTATAAAAAATTCCCTCCCGATGAAATAGCTTCAAAATGTTCATACCAATTTGACCATCCGGCACTAACGAAGTAGGTCGATACCAATAACAGGAACCGAAAGCCGCTCTCTTCCATAAAGAAGAGCGAAACTCTCACTCTCGCCTATCCGATCAATGGAAAGAAATGACTCCTAAATCAGTCCCTAAAGCGTGGGAATGTTAATCAACTCCTCCCTAAGGCTTCTACCCTCGGATGAAAGAAGTGCGCGGGTAAAGCAAGAACTATGAGCGGGTAACCCGGGGATGAGAGTTGGCTATGAGCTAGACTAGAGGGAAAGCTACGAATCTAAGAGCAATGCGCTAGTCAGCCTAGTAGGATCGGGTAGGTAAATTCAGAAGGGCCTAAAAAATGTTAATTAAGAGGAGGTTGTCTGATTCCTTATGTGATGCCTTTATTTGTGCCCTTTGGCTTAAACACATTTCATCGAGTAAGACAGTTGTGGGAACAAGCTTCAAAGTTGCTCGCTAGCTGCTCTTTCTTTCCTGTTGTGGAATCAAGCCGCATTCTTTACGCTATTCGTTGATCTGATCGGGTCGGTACTTATTCTGATAGTTGTACTCTCCCTAGATTGAGAAGAGGAAAAGGGAGTAGACATAGTACCGGAAAGTACGGATTCGGGGTTCATCCCTCAATCAAGCACTACTTGAAAGGTAGGATAGATTCCACTCCCAGTTAGTACGTACCTTTTCTTTTAGCAAGAACTCTTAATCGTTCGTATCCCATACCCATGGGCTACTTCACTGAGACGATGGTAGGAGTTTCAAAGCTGGTTTGAGAGAACCTGGTTAAGAAAGATAGCTGAAAGTGCTAGTATAAGGAAGAGATTCTATGGATGGAAAGAGGCCCTTCCTTGCTTTCAAGGTCCCTTCCCTTTGGACAGCTTTTCAAAGGCATGATACCTTACTAAGGCATTCATTCAAAGGATTTTAGCTTCATCTGGCGTCCGCGGTAAGAGTACTTCCAATTTCCCTTTTTTAAAGCATTTATTTAGGCCTGCCTTTTCCCTATGATTTATAAGCCTAAAACTCGGCAATCCCCACTCGCCTCATTCTATGCTTGAAAGGATCAGGAACAGAGGGACAAACGGAAGTCGATACAAGCAGAATGACTAAGCAAAGTACGTTCAGTTTTATCACCCGGGCCGGACCGACAGCGGAAGCCTAGCACTAAGCTCAATCTCCAGCGACAACTGCATGAACGACGAATTGCCCGCCAACTATGGACGGTATAGAAGATGAACTTCGCGCATACACCGTTTAACCACGATTGCTCAACTGTCAATGTGCAACTTTCCTTGTTCTTGTTAGTAGCCATTCAGAGCGGACAGGCAAGGAGAAGTCCCAATGCTTTCGTCTCAGGTTATAAACTATAGATTCTCATTCGGGATGAGTTTCAGTTTCCTTTTCTTACTTTAGTATTCGCTTCATCTTGATGACTTAGGAAGATGGATTTGTTCTCGAGAACAAGCTCAAAGCTGCCTAGCTTGCTTGTTTCCGGTGTGAAATAGTTTTTCCCTAGTCCGGCTCTATAAGAATAGTACTCTAGACATCTACTCATAACAATCCCTTTCCGTGATCTAGGTCCCTTTGCTGTTCTTTAGTCATTTTCAGGAAATAAATCCTAAAGGTATGACTTCACTAAGCTTTCTATAACTCAAGAAAAAGAAAAGATTCTCTAGACACCCTAGCTAGCTGCAATCCAAACCTCACCTCTCCCATGTTGGGAATTCTCTTCCCCTCGTGGATATCTAATGCTAGAAGTTCGAGCAAATAAGGAAGCCATAATCATCTCTTACTTAAGTATGAAAATGGCCCCTAATGCCCCCTATTCGCGAAATCTGACTGAATAGGAACTGCACTTAGACTTGCCTCTATGGCTATTGCGCTTTTTCCGACAGCAGCTAACTCACTGGCACGCTTAACGCCCTTGCGCCTGGTCTTTCAAACCACCTGGAAGCTAACAACTTTCTTTATTACTGGTGTATACTATACTATACATGGAATACAGATGAATGAAAAAAAGATTTGATTCCAGTCGGGACTCACGAACGGGATAGGGCGAGAAGTAAGAAAAGGACGGACTTTCACTTAATAACATAGGGTTCGGTGGGGAACATCTTTGAATAAGTTGCCTAGGTCTGTAAGCAGTACAACCAAAGACTTGACTCGTACAGCCAACATCGAGTAAGGGGATGGATAGTATGATAAGTATCCAACAAGCGGTAAGAGTCCAGTACTGGTTTAATATATAGCCATGGATGGAGAGAGAAGCGGCCAAGATTACTAAACTAAAGAGCCCTGTATTTCGCCTCTGCACTCGAGCGAGAGACAGTAGGCTGCTTCTTGGCAGACCAAGATACAGAATGTGCTCCAAGATCATAACAATACCCAGTGATGGATCACCGACTATCTTGACAACTAGCCCAATCCGCATCAGAGAAGGTTGGGCTGGGAGAGTGAACGATTTATGTGGCCAGAGAAGCATAATGAGCCATGCCACGTAGATAGCAATGAATACGCTTAACGGCCTGTATACGAGTAGCGTGCATGTATGGAGAAATCAGTCAAACTTCATCTTCATGAGAAAGATCGGCTTTTGAAGGCTGTAGGCCTCTACAAAGACTACGTGGACAGATCGAAGGACAGTGAGGTTTAGCTTGGTATTAGGAGACAAGGGAGTCTTGACAGGTATTCTCAAGATCAGTACGGCACACTTACTATATCTCACTATATCTCACAACCGATATGCGATGTAAATAAGATATGCGACATAGAGATAGAACTCCTCTGCGGCATCCACAGTCCTCACATCTGATTCCTATACAAAGAATAGCGTGCTATCGTAAGATTCTTAATGCAAACTCAACTCCGGGATTCTCTTACGCAGAGGGCCCTGAGAAGCAAAGACACTTTTTTCGAGTCTCTGAACACCCTGCCCGCATCTAGGATTCGATAAGGACGTTTTAAAGAAGAGATAAAGGCTATTCCTGACAAAGCTTTCACTTCGTCCTCGTAAGGGCAAAAAAGAGTATGGGTATCCGTCTTTCAAGCAGGAAAGAGAGCAGGAAGTTCGGTTCATCAATGTCGGTATCTCAGTCACAGATTGATGTTGTCCTCAAAATACCCCTTGTTTTGATTCAACTATATCCGTAGTATCAGGATTTCGACCACCAGGTCGTTCTTATAGATATCGATCTATTTGGCTAACTACGCTGGAATAGAGCCATTCTAAGTAGAACCCTTCTTACGATATGTCAGATAGAGCGGAATCAGTCACGTAATAGCCCCCAGCCCTTTCCTTACGATGATTCATGCCTTGCTCGTGTCGTAAGAATGTCGTATGCAAATTCATTCACTTTTGGTATAGAATAAATGGGCGAAAGCCCGATGCAGCAACTTGCGAGGGTTGTGCTTTGCTACTTGCTGAGGTTTCCATCTATTGTATTTATCTACATGGGAATGAATTCGTCCGTCAAACCTGCCATTTGTATGCACCAAAACATGTTCAATCGACCTTCGGCGTAAGCGACTTCGTACTGCTATAGACTCTAGTTAGGACTTTCATATGAACACCCCCCTTCGTTAGAATCAACCCTATTGTTTCTTAGTAAACAGGGATCGTTCAGTAATGACCTAGTCTTTCGCGAGACTTCAGGTTTACTTCTTTTGTTAGGTCTCCGTTATGATCGCGTTTTGTACCCCTACTAAGAACTTGAGAGACGGAACTATAACTATGACTCACATAAGCGGTATATTAGTGCCTGATGCGGAAATCCTTGCTTGACTTGTTGATCATCTATCATTACAGGCGAAGCAAGCATACCGATAATCAACTCGCTTGAGAGAACAATTCGAGAAGAAAGACCCCAAGTCAGCCTAATAAGTTAAACCCAAGGGTTAATCCCATTTTCTCTTTTTTTCCGGGGCCTAAGTCCTCTTCTCCTTTATCCTTGAACTTTAGGGGAAGTAGCAGTCTTCGAGGATGCATGCAGGTCTTTAGTTATCAATATACCCGTTCTGTTTCTGATATGGTATCAAGGAGAAGCTAACTAAATCAATCCATTATCCGCTAACGGAGACGTAGGATTCTACCTATATCTTCTAGGATGAGGAAGCCAGTCATCTTCTTTATGTTGCGGGGAAATACGTATGATAAAGCAATTAATCTTATTGCCTTTGTACCTTATTCCCTTCCTTACCCGGGTCTTAGCCACTTAACTCCTAGAAGAGTGATAAGGCGAGAACATTACAACAAGTCAGATTCCTTCTATTTTAGCTAAGAGATCAAGAGGATCTTCAAGTCCAGCCTCTTCCAATTCTCTGGGCTTCTATTCCCCTGTCTTTTGCTCAGTATTGACTGAAAAAATCTAACCTAACCCTAAAATTGATAATTCTAATGGTCACTCGATGGAACCCTTAACGATAGGGCTTGTACAGGAAATAAGTGCTTTGTCGGTTGAAGGTGCTCTCTTGCTGCTTCTTTAATGGGTAGCCCTGAGCTAGGGTTCCCTCATACCAAGGATATCACTAGTGAAGCCTTACCTTCAGTTAAATATTATAAAACCCTTCGCCCTATCTTGGATTCGGTGAACTTTCACTCGAGCTTTATCGGGGTACTCGTCTATCGCGCTTAGAATAGAAGATAGGATACTACATCCCTTTGGGGGCTAAGGGCGCAGCATCGGCGGTAAGAGCAGTAGACCCGCCCGCAATGGAAACTGAGCAAATCCCTTTCTCATTATGAACCTACTTTCTTCGCACTCTAAAGGGGAAAGCCGGTTTCAGGCAGCAAGGAGTACGAGAACATTTTTTAGTTATCACCCGATCTCATGTCTTAGCCAAAACAGGATATAAGAGAACGAAGAGAAAGAGACAAAGAGAAGCTAAAGGACGGATTGAACAGCTGCTTTGAAGGAAGGAGTGCTAGCCAGTCCCAAGATAAGGACGGGAGACATAGCAACCTCCATTAAGCTTGAAAGAAAGCTCTGAAAGCCCTGTTTCCAGGTAAGAGCATGGAAGGGGAAGGCAACGAAGTTCAACAGAAGCTAAGGGGCTTATGTCATGGTGCATCTCATGTATTCTTTCTCCCAGTCTGTAGAGATCACAGGGACAAAACTATGAATGGCAAGGCGGGTTTACTCGGGGAGAAGGAAGGGTCCTAGCTACCGAGCTTAGAAGACAAACAATCAGTCACGGTCTGAAGGAAGAAAGGGATTGCCCTATCTTCAAAGGAAACTCCTGAGATAGAAGTAGTACGCGCACATATATATGGGGCGGGGGCAATATCGGTCTTTTTTCATTCTTTCTCATTACTCGTAAGACCACCTCCAATGTGTATATTCCCTTGTTCTGTTTCGGTATTTCCTTTCTTTATTAAAGGGATTTAGGAACTGAAGATCTTAACAAGTAGAAAGAGAGAGAACAATAGTCAAGAAAAATAGTCGTAGCAAGCCGCATTCATAACAGGAAAGGGAAAAGATAACTTATTTCGATCCATTAGGTTCTTCGATTTGTTCAGAAAAGAAACGAGAGACAAGAAAAAATCTTTGATACCTTCATTTATGTGCCAAAATAGAGAGAGATTTAGTAGGAAAGTGGAATAGACTTTTTTGTATATAAAAATTCAAGGGAGTAGGAAAGCTGCAGTAATTCTTTGGAAAAGCCCGTTCTCTTTGTCTTCGAGCTTTCATTCCTCAATCCACTGATTCGTTCCTTCATATACCTCCCCACCAATAGATAGAGACAAATAGGAATAACCAAACCACGTCTACAAAATGCCAGTACCATGCAGCTGCTTCAAAGCCAACGTGATGCTCCTTGGTCAGATGACCAAGATATTGGCGAATACCACAGATAATCAAGAAAAGAGTACCTATAATCACATGAAAACCATGAAAGCCAGTTGCTAAGAAAAAGGTAGAACCATAAATACTATCCGAAATAGTGAAGGGTGCTTGATAATATTCCATTCCTTGAAAGCCAGTGAATACTAGAGCCAATAAAACGGTAGCTACTAAAGCGTAAACTGCTCGTTTTTCCTTCCCCGCCAATATAGCATGATGAGCCCAAGTTACGGCAGCTCCGGATGATAGGGAATAAGGGTATTAAGAAAAGGGATTTCCCAAGGATCTAAAACCTCAATCCCTTTTGGGGCCAAATACCTCCGATCTCTACCGTAGGCGCCAAAGAAGAATGAGAAAAAGCCCAAAAAAAAGCAAAAAAGAACATAACCTCCGATACGATAAAAAGAATAAAACCATATCGAGGTCCTAATTGTACGACTTTGGTATGATGTCCTTCCAACGTGGATTCACGTAGAACATCGCGCCACCATACGAACATGGTATATAGGATAAATATAAGGCCAAAACTGAGAAGTGTTGCACCCCCTTGAAATGAGTGCATGTACATCACACCTCCTACGGTTGTTGCCAAAGCTCCGAGTGAACCCGAAATAGGCCATGGACTTGGATCTACCAAATGATAAGAATGCCTCTGAGATTCAATCATAAACCACTTTACCTCGGTTGTATTGTAAACCCCCCTTCACCCACACCCCCTAAAGTAGTAAAGAGAAGGGCTCTTTGGGGTCTAATTTTCTTTCTATCTTACAGGACAAACAAATAGGAAGGGATGGTTTTTTCATTGCTTTGATAGAAGTCTAACTAGAAAAGGATTTTTCTACTATGACTTTTACTCCTTTTACTTTGAGAAGAGAATCGTTGGTTTGACCGACGAACTACGTGGGAAAATAGACCTTCTTTCTTTGATTTTAAACAAGATTATAGGAAAAAAAGAATCCCAACATTCTCATTCACAAGATTCAAGGCTATTACGAAATTTAAATAGTGCCCCACATTCTTATTATTTCGAGAGTTTTAATCATAATGGGGTCATAATCATACCCGCCTTCTAATAAGAGGGCATGCACATAGGTGAGAGTGGATAGATCTGTCAAATCAGCATTTATTGAACAAATGACAGATTGTGCCAATTTATTAGTCCAGGAGTGGCCCACGCGAAGTGTTTCAATAGCGACACGACAGCAGCTCCAACTGAAGCAATTGAAGCTAGGTCGGCATTCTTTTGAGCAGACATCTTCCTCTAAAAATGAATAATATCTTCCCAAGTCATAATGAGATTAAAAAGCGATGCTTCCTTGGCCATGTGGAACATGGATTAGCATTATGTCATTCCTACAAGCGATCCCCCCAGCCAGGATTGGAAGAAGTGCTATATGAGGACTTCGAAATCAAATAGAATATGTTTCTTTCCATTCCTCGTGAGCCGCTTATTTCTCCGAAACAGGAGATCAAAGTCATCTTCTTCCTTTTCCCCAATAAGTCGACGGCCTTACACCATTGGGATACTTCGAATAAACTGGAGTACATATAGGATACACCGGTGCTAAAACCTTTTTTTTTAATATATCTTCCAAACTTTTTGGGTCCTTGCTCCGGATCTTATTCTCCCGGTGTGAAAGCAGTTGGTTTCGTAGTTTTAGAATTCTGCTGATCCCAAGTACTCCGTCTCGATCATTGCATATGGCAATATAGAAAGTAAAGAGGAAAAGGCATGACCAGAAAAATTGTGTGAAATAGGTGAATTTATCCAATTGAGGCATGATTGATTCGTCTAAAATGATTATTCTCCCTCCTTACCTTAAGTCCGTCAAGCCTGTAAGAGTAGTCAATAAAGATAGAAAGCTTTTCTTGGTTGTTGACCAGGGGGAAAAGAAAGAAAGATGCACACTATCCTCCGTAACTCAACCCAACCTGTCCTCCACAAACATGACGTTTGCCCCGGTAAGCGAGCCACACTACGATCATCGTCGTCGTTCTAAAAGCAGATCATAGTTCTGGACTGCTCTTATAACGCGCCGATACGGCACGCTTGCGCGGGTTCCGTGCTCTCGAATCTGAGTGACGTACGATTCATAGGTACGTGCACTCAAAAGCTCTCCTCGCGGAGCATGGATGAGGCCCCGTAGCTCCCTGGAGCTGTCGGAAATGGACGCGGGCGTAAACCCATCATCCACTAAAGCAGCTTCCACATATCGTTCCACTATGACTTGAGCGTCGATAATGGATACCATACGTCGCAGGTCGAGATCCCCCCCCCAATTGAGAAGCAAGTACCGACGATAAAGGACGTTACTTCTCATTTCATCCGAGAGAAGAGGTTGGGCTAATTCCGCTATAATGGGGCGAGGCACCAGCGGCGCCACGGGTTGAGGAAGAGGCTCCTCCGGCAATGGGATCGGACTAGGGGGGCAGCCGGAAAGAATTCTCCTCCTCGCAAGAAACTACAGGTATCAAAGTTGCAGAAAAGAGGAATGTTCCCGCTAAGGCAATAACGAAAGAGATATAATAGAAAGGACCATAGCAATCCCAATAGTTACGTTTTGTCCATAACGAAATCGATAACGAAAGAAGTAATGAAAGAAGTATAGATCGTGCATCGGGATGTACGTTGCTGATTTTTAGTTCTATCAGCTCCGCAACCATAAAAAAAAAAGAAAAGATACGAGAACAGCCGAAATGGAAAAATGTGGCAATCATGATTTTTTTGCCTCGAAATCACGCTTTTTTGATTTCACAATTTTCTTATAGCCCTCTCTTTAAATATTTAAATTGAAGTGGGTTTCGCTTTTCCTCCATCCTTTGATCTTGGACATCTCACTTGGAATGATCTTCTATCTACGATACTGAACACAATAAAATTTCGACTTTTCCCTTTTCTTATGATATTTCTCGTTCCCGTCGAAAAGAGAACAAGCCCCTTCTATTATATTCTATTATTATTTTGTCACAAGAAGCAGGATGCTCTTTCTTGCTGGGTATGAATCCCATCTCTCGACGACGTTGGTCCTTCCTTCCCGCCCTAAGAGCTGATTCGAGGGCATCAATTAATGTGCTTGTCTTCTTTTACTATTATACCTATATACCTACCCATTTATGTCGAATTGTGCACAACCGATTCTGTAACAAGAAGAGCGGATACGTCGTTCTTTCAAAGAGCGCTTATTCTCCTTCATGTGCAACCTATTCCCCCTAATCAGGCCAGGAAAGGTAGGAATGCAATGCTGCACAATCTAAGGACCCATTCCCGGCATATCATCATAAGACTAAGGGACAACATCGATGAACTCATTAAGCAGGGCCACTCACTCAGCCTTCTCATCGTTAGAAAGACTAGAACCCAGTTTGACTTCCTTTCACTGTACCCAAATTCACTGAAACAGTCTCTTCCATAGCTGGTTGAGCTCTAGATGTCTAGACTCGCTTCATAGATTACATAGATTACGCTCGTTCGGTTTTGGGATTTCACCTTCATCTGGCCTGGCCTCTCTCTCGCAAGAACTTTTTCTCACATCACATTGGAATGGAATGCAAAGCATTCTTTTCGGTCTTGTACTACGGTACACTGAACACCTACCCAATAAGGACAAAAAAGAAAGTGAAAGCAAGTAGATCTCCCACTTACCTCTGAAAAGCCCTGAGCCGAGCTAATGGAAAGTGCCTATGAATTTGAAAAAAGAAAGAAATGGGAGTTTTGGCTTGCAATAAAGCTAGGGCCCTGCTCGAGCAAGACGTAGTCCTATCTATCCACCTCCCCAAACACAATATCTTGAGTACCTATGATGGTGACCACATCTGCTGGCATGTGATGTTTGGACATAGAATCGAGTCCTTGTAAATGGGCAAAGCCAGGTGCTCTTATTTTACAACGGTAGGGACGATTGCTTCCATTACTGACCAGAAAGACACCAAATTCTCCTTTAGGTGCTTCAACTGCGGTATAGGTAGAAGAAGCTGGTACGGAAAAACCTTCTGTATAAAGTTCGAAATGGTGAATTGAGGTAGAGTAGACCGATGATCCTGTAGTCATTTGACCGGCTATTGAAAGAAAAAGCTTGCCTTGCATCTGCTTCCCCTATAATATAACCGGTCCCATCTCTCTCCAAACCTAACGTGGTAGTTTCCCATCATAGGGCTTTCTATCTATAGATTAAGCCATTACCAAGGAGCTAATTCGTTCAGAACTCAGTTGACTGCTTCTATAGATAAGGCGGAGTGCCCTTGGCTTAGCATTATAGCAGCACATAGAGCTTCGGCGCTACTACAGCGCTTCGATAACTCGAAGCGCCTCGTTATGAGAATCTAGCTTCGCTAACGCTCGGCTAAGTCTTGAACCTTCGCGCTGACCATTCGCTTTCTTAGTAGCAAAAGCGCTTCTCTTTGCCTCTTAAGTATAAGGCCATAAAAGATAATATTCCTTTTCTTGCTTCCGCTTCCTCCTTATCTGCGCGCATCAAGCCATTTTTCGCCCAAGCTTACTAAATAGTAATAGGGGTAATTTATTCGCACCTGACTGTGATAGCCCTCTCCCTTATTGGAGCTTTGTAACTAATGGACGGTTTCCCGTCGCTAGAGCGTTTTCCCAGTGCGCGGGACCCGAACGAGGAAGGTGTTAGTGGTTTATCATTGGGTCAATAAGACTAATCCCTATTTTTTTTGTTGCGCTATTCCTACTCCTAGGGCGGGAAGCAGATAAGAAAACGCGAAGCGTTCTCTTGGTTTCCCAACCTGTTCTTTCTAAAGACTGTCCTCTCTCGGCTGGATGTTGGTCCGGCCTACTACGAGGATCCCGTATCCAGCAACCCAACCTATACAAAGGGCATCAAGCCCCCCTTTACTAGGTTGGAGCTATGAAGCTTACTTTATTATTAAAAAGGGAAAAGGCTTTTTCATTTTCAGCTGGTGCGCACTTCCGTTTTCCCTTTACTATTAGGGGTCCCGTGGTTCCTATGCCGCCGTGTTTCCTGGTCCTTTTCTTTTAGTGCTTCGACCCAAAGCGATAGCTTCTAGCTAGTTCAGTGGATAAGAGGGCTGCGCTCCAGCTCACTCAAGAATGGGACGGCAGTGGTCCGCCGGCAAGCTCGTTCGATCTTGGACGTAGATTGGAATCCTGAAGCACTGCCACGAACGCTACCGCCCGTCCGCTGCGGTGCGGTAAGACACCATCTGCTGTGCCAGCAGCCAACTCCGGCGTGTCAGCTTAGTTATCCTCATCAAGCCACTTACTTGATGTCTAGCTTCCTAACTGGTAGACGCCTCCTTTCCCCAGATGAATGAAGAAGGAAGTGGATTCCTCCGAAGAGCCGGAAGCGAAAGCGCTATGCCGGGGCGGGGGACGGGAAAAGAAAGGGCTCGAAGAAAGAAATTGGGGTTCCCAACGCTTCTCCACGCTCAACGAAATGCGCCAACCTCGGAATGCTTTACTCCTAACCCCCACAAGGTTCCGAGACGGAGCTTAACCTGAGTCTCGGTTAAGAACGGCGATGATCTACGTTTCACACGGCGCACGATTCCATGGATAGTTTCATTCGACTTCGTGATGGAGGACATAGCTTACGATCATCGGCTTTGATTATGCCACTAGGCATTTGATTAAGACATTGCACAATGATCCGAACACTTTGTCGCATCTCTTCGATACGAATACAGTAACGATCATAGCAATCTCCTCTGGTACCTACTGGTACGTCAGGATCCGATTGGTCATAAACATCGTAAGGTGCTGCTCTTCGCAAATCCCAACATACACCTGGACCTCTTAACATTACACCACTGAATCCCCAATCCTTTGCTTGCTGTGCAGTGACAGTACCAATATCCACTAATCGTTGTTTCCAGATACGGTTGCCGGTTAACATCTCTTCTAATTCGTCGATACGAGAAGCAAATTGTTGTGTGAAGAAATCAATATCTCGACATAAGCCCAGAGGCAGATCTTGTGCCACTCCACCTGGTCGTATGAAACTGGCATGCATTCTGGCTCCCGAGACTCTTTCATAGAATTCCAACAATTTCTCTCGCTCCTCAAAAGCCCACAGGAACGGAGTTGATGCTCCCACATCCATAGCATGAGTAGTTAAAGCAAGTGAATGGTTTGAAATTCGAGTTATTTCACGGAATAACACTCGTATATATTGAGCTCGTAATGGTACCTCACAATTCAAAAGTCTCTCTACGGCTGAAGAATAAGCGTGTTCTTGGGCCATCATAGAAACATAGATAGGGTCAACGACGGAACGAACAACGAAACTTTACGACAGCTTTTTCGTACACGTTCACTTGCATCACATACACAAGTGCTCTCTGAACCGTGCAATAAGGTTACCCATAACACGGCTCCCCCACTTGAGTTATCTTAGCCCCAGGCCATGCTATTCAATAAGATTGGAAAAATGGCACCGTAAGGTAACAACTAGTATTGAAAGCTGGTCGCCTTATCTAATAGCTTCATTCGCCGGTAACCAAAGCGTATCGTTCCCGCAACAACCACTTGGGTACTACTTTGTTTATAGCTTTTTTAGGTTATGCAATAGAGGGGGGCTTGGTTCTCTATTTCCGGCCCTAGGGGGGTTTACTCGACCTATTCTCCAGTCTCCCGCATTGCTCAAGTAAGTGTGCGACTCCATATGAGGACCTCCTTCTCTTCTGCCCACTCTCCGTTCACACGGTTTTCAAAACACCGGAGGAAGGGTGGGCAGCAGGTACCATGAGCCCTCTGTCCCACACATCTATCCGAAGCAAGTGTAGTTCACCGGTTCCACCGAATGCTCCTATCTCTCGGCAAAGATCGTGTGAGTGTGCAGTTATGCTTCGGATGCTTCGCCATAGAATAGATGGACATAGTTCCCGTTCTTTTCCGGCGCACTCGCTTTATATCTCCGATACACAAGGAAGGACGCGCTGGAAGGAAGCAGCCCTAGCCTTTGTCCGGCCGATCATTCCGCTGGCATCTCGCATTCACGCCCCGTTTGACTGCCGCTCGGGGATGTAGTTGTAGATAGGTTAGTCTTAGTGGGTCGTTGGCTCCACCTGTTATCTCCTTCTATGACATGCTGTTGTCGTCGCCATATTCCATATGTCACTTAGTCATCTCTGCCTCGCTGCGGGTCAGCACCTCCGAAAGAAACGGAGGACTTCATTCAGTGACCCCGCGATCGCCCTCTGAACGATCAGAATAAGGTAAAGCTTGAAGATAAGTTTTGTACTCTATTAATTTCTCAGTCCCTCTAGTCGGGTGGGCGCCGGCCGGTCTTTCGACCAGATCCCCTAAAACCGTACGTGCGGGTCTCCCGCATGCGGCTCACGCCATTCGAGGCGGCCCAGCATTCATTCGCAAATCCTGTAGTGAAATTGAGACTGCTCAACCTCGGAAGCGGATTCGCGTGTAGGCAGCGCTGTCTGTCGTACCGTTGACTCTATCTATTCATTGAATTTTCTTTTTTTTTCGCTCCCAAGAATTCATGCACTTCCCTTTACTCCAGAGGGCCTTATCTAATAGCTTCGTTCGTTCCTTACATTTCCGTCAAATGACCTGGCCTTCCCGACTCTTCCACCGTCCGGGCTCCCTTTCCTCCCTATGTGCTATGCTCCCCGGCGCAGCCTACCGCGCTCGCGCCTGCGGCGTTTTCGCCAGACGGTCTTTGCCAGTAGTGCCATCCTCCCCGCTGGCTGTATGGGCGGGTTGTCCCTCGCTGCTGCGTTCTGTTAGGCTATGGATTACAGGAACAAATGTAGTTGAATGGAAGAGCAGGCGGGTTACACGTTCCACTGTGCCGAGATGTAAGGTGCAGGTGGTGATTATCACCCGGGGTATGCGCTAGCGCCCTTGACAGCACTCCAGAACCCGCCAACGCTCGTGAAAACCCAGGTCGGTCGGTCCTCCATTCATCCGACCTCCGGTGTGGATAACGAGGCCACCTTCACAACCCTCTCCCTTCTGTCCCTATGTTGTAATAAGGTAGGGCGGTTCCCTTGAGTTGCTCAACCGCCCCTTAGTCCGGTGCTCATGATGCGTTATGGAACCTCTATCGTATCGAGGACCAAGCAGGCATAGCTAGCGGCATAGAAGCCGACTCGGCATCAGCGGCTTCGTGCCGCACTGGAGTAATCCAATATGTGGTTCCGCACGTTCTACCACTTCTCCGTTCATTTCCAATACGATCGTGAAACACCATGAGCAGCAGGATGTTGAGGTCCGAAATTCGAAGTGAAATTTTTATTTGCCTGTTCCTAGTCGTCATGGGAAAGAAAGGCGTAAAGAAGAAATATATTATTCCCCGAGAGCTTGTCAACCAGTACCAGAAATGCATCTCCTTCGCCCGCGAGAGACTTCTATGCCAGCCGGGAATAACGACTCTGTTATGAAAGAAAGCGGCAGACAGACTAATTTGGACGGTATTCCCCAATGAGTAGCTTTAGGAGATTAAGGTCCCCCTTATATTCTCCATCCATCTGCGGAGACGGATACGTAAACCCTTCGCAGCAAAGATGGTATGGTCGCGCTCTTACTTGGAAGTGGTCTCAGTAGCGAAGTCAATAAAGAGGGTAGTCCTCATAGCTAGGAAGTTTAAGATTATTATTACGAGTTACTACGTATCATTAAGAACTAGAATACTAGAGCAAGCCCCCTTCCTTAATCAAAAGTCAAATCACCAAGGAATTGGGCACCGGTCAGGTCTAGAACAAGGGACAATGGGTTCCTTACTCTGTTGATGAATCCGTTCTAGACTTACCAACCATATTCTATTCATATTCTTCGGCTTTGGCTTCAGGGTATGCTCAACAGACGAATCCGCGAATGAAGATGTACCAGTTCTTTTTTTAGAAACTATATGCCAATAGCCTCACTTCGCGCAGCTTCGTTCGTTGGTCTCTCACTCTCTTGCTTGGGGTCCGGTAAATCCGTTTACCAAATCAATATCTCCACTACGGTACACTAATCCATTTGATGTAACATCTATTCTCCTTCGAGCTGTCAAATCAGTACGGAGCGCGGCTGCGGCGAAAGAATCATTTTATTCTTGTATGTAATTATTCCCAAACCACGCTCATTCCTTACAAAAAGTGGGAGTGGCATCGGTGTCCCGTTCATGCCCTGGAATAACTTTGAGAAATTTCACATTTATGGGCCGAGTTTACACGAGATTATGATCATACGGTATTTTAGGTAAATGAAAACCCCTATATCAAATATAGTAGTTCTATAACTATAGCATAAGTGGAAGATGGTAGCCAGCAAAAAGTAGGTGGGGAGGAAAATTGATGCGTAAGCGCGTGCGGGAGGTGAGGATTTCTGGTGAATGATGATTTGGAATAGTCAACTGGAGTAGTAGGCATCACAAGGTCGGCGGTTGAATTAGGCCCTTTCCTTTGGTTCATGAGTCTGTCTTTGGGGGTGTGCATGAGTTCGCTATGACCTTCTTTGATAGTCGCGGTTTGATGGTTGAATGTGACCACGAATGGATATAGTTGAATCAACTGTGATTCCTCTTCTTTCTCTTTTTATTTCACGAATCCGAATCGATTGAAGAAGGAATTTACTTATCTAAAGGAAGAGAATCATCAACTATTTCACCGGGATGAGCTCTATGGCTATTCTATTAAGTAAGGATCCACTTAGGCTTAAGCTAGAGCTGCTCCTTCTATCACATCGGATTCTAGTAAAGAGATGGGCCTTCTCGTCGATCTCTGCATCAACAGGAATGCGGGAAAAGCTTCTTCTCCCCCAGTCCCTAGCAGCCTTAAGCCCGTAAGCTACTTCCTTTAGTGGAACTGGTTGCTATATAGGTCAATAGAATCTTAGCCAGTTTCTTTTGACTCCTTTTGTTCTCATTCCCGGCCAACCGTGCCATGAAGAGTCGAGCAAGAGCAATCGCAGCTTTCTCTCTGCCTTTGCAGCTTTCATTCTGGCATTTTTCCTTATAAAAGCTTCAATCTACAAAAGTAGAACTACGGATGGCAGGCCTGGCCTCAAACCGACTTGCTTTCAGACTTACTGGCTGAAGAGCAAAGAGATATCTATTTTACAGTAAATTCCTCTTAGAATAGCATCCCGCTCTTCCTCATCGAAAACCAACCAACCCTACTTAATTTGTTCTAGAAATGCTAACCAAGTGGCACACTGGGGCCATGGGTCATGAAAAAGGTTGACCGGACCCCCGCATCACCAGACTCCTCGTGGAGGAGGTCATAGATAACAAAATGGTTGAATCAGCGGTAGGGGCATCATCAGATTCGGCCCAACCCCGGGCAAGCCGCAAAGAAGGAGGGGCTCAAAATCAACCAGCCGACACGCCCCGGTCGCGGGTCCATCGCAAGCCGAAGGGACCCCACTCATGCCCCAGTAGGGGTGCCCCCATCATTATCCCCTTATGGGCAAGTAACCCAGTTCCCCATCTCGGAGGACATAGCTGCCGCACTTGATAAGTACTTCCAACGTGTAACTAAAATTGGTGTGCGGTCAGATTTTCTCATTAGTGTGCGGGCGCCCTCCAGCTCCGCGAAGCAAACGCGGAGAAACGTACAAAAATTTTGTCTTTTTACTAAAGATCAAAGAGTACACTTGTACTCCGGCTAATCAAAGGAAGGTTTTTTTAAATCCAAGATTGACTCGATTAGATCCTTAGCGCAAGCGCTAAGTAAGCAAGCTACCTTATGTAAAAACCGAGGAAAATAACGTAAAGTAGAAAGGAACAAGGTCTTACGGCACGATCACTATATCTTTTCTTTTTTATCCGACCAGAGAGATTTTTATAAAGATTCTCCATTCAAAACAAAAATGAAAAAGTCTAAATAAAACAAAGGCGCATACGCGGGAGGGAAGGGGCCCCAATACTTCTTCATTCGGGGAGACTAGCCTCATTACTTCCCATCGGGCGATCGGTGCACCTAACCCACCTACCCACTCATCAATCACGGTGTTCGGCTGACTTGCAAGGATAGACCCCTATTGTATTGGAATTAGGCGCCCATCTTTTACTGTTGTCAATTAATCTCTTCAATGTTTGATCCTACTCTATGTTAGAACATTTCGTGAATGCTATTCTGATCTAAGTGGTCTTATTCTGTGTCCCGTGCTAGGAAGCATTACTCCTCTTTTCATTCCAAATTCAAGAATACGACCGATACGATTGATTGGTCTGTGCGTCTCTCTTATTACTTTTTTGTATCCCCCTGTTCTTCGGATACAATTCGACCCTTCTACGGCCAAATCTCAATTTGTGGAAAGCCTTCGATGGCTTCCTTATGAAAACATAAATTTTTATTTGGGTATAGACGGTATCTCTTTATTCTTCGTGATATTGACCACATTTCGATCCCTATTTGCATTTTAGTGGGTTGGTCTGATATGAGAAGTTATGGGAAAGAGTATATTACAGCATCTCTAATTCGTGAATTTCTAATGATTGCCGTGTTCTGCATGCTGGATCTTCTACTATTCTATGTTCTTTCCGAAAGTGTGCTAATCCCTATGTTGTGCGGAGCTGAGCATCTTCTATTCGCTGGGATAAAGCTTTTCCTCTGCAGGGGCCTTGTGCAGTAAACCTCCTGTGGGCGGTCGTCCGTCGTCGTAAAGTAGTCCCCGCGAAGCTTTCGGGAAGAGGGTAGTCTTGTGTGTAAGCATAGCATTTCTGGTCGAACCCGCCCAACCCAACTAATAAGAACCGAACTGACAGATACATCTTTTTTCTTTTGGGAGGGTACTCCGAGTAGTGGGTATCTTGTAGGACCTCGACTCGCCTACTAAGATCTTGTATGGATATGCAGGAAGGGGTGCTCCTAGGTGTGTGTAGGGGTTGTGTTTGTTCGCGAGAATGGATTCCTCGTCAAGTCAGTTTGGGGGGTGTGGACACACTTGCGCGAATTTGGGTAACGGCTACAAGGGAAAAATCGAAAGGAAACTGTACCCGACTAGGGATGGACGTAAACTCGTAAGCTACCGAGGGTAGGGATAATCGTCCAGGTCTTATTGTGAAAGAAAAAAAGCCGCCCCGCCACAGCAGGCGGGTTGCCTCCTTTGTCGTCGCCGGGAGCTCTTGGTGAGGAGACCTTATGAAAAGTTGCTAAAATAAAGAGAGGGAGGATCAACCCGTTTAGTATAATTCCGAAGAAAGACTGACTGTTGTTGGCAGCAGGTAGAGACATTTTTTTGGTCCCTTCAAAAGGAAATGCGGGCAGGGTAGAGCTCGACAGAGGGTTCGAGAATAGGGTAGGGTCCTGCCTTAAAAGATTCAGATAAGAAAAGAGTTACAAACTTTCACCACAAGTTCCGGCCAGGATGATTGAGAAGATCAAACTAATTTGAACCGCTCACATCACGGTAGTAGTGTAAAGGCCGTAAGTCGGGGCGGCTATAACATAAGGCTATTACTTTCACACCTCTCTCTATCTATAGATAGAGATCCGCTGCGTGAGCAACCCGACCGTGCCTTACATGTGCTTTATAGGCCGCACTCCATCTTTTTTCCCAACGAGCCTCTTTTTCTTTTGATTTGGAAGACGGGCATCTTCCGCAACGCAAGCACCATTGTTCGCCGCCACCCGAAAAGCAAAAGATTCGAGAGTCCAGCCTTAAAATACAAGCATAGATAGTGGTTTAATGCCAAGGCCGACGACGGAAGCTCGGGACGGAGCCGTATGAGACGGAAGTCTCACGTGCGGTTCTCTCGAGAAGGAGTGGCTACCTCTGGAGCTTCGACCAACCACCGCCGGTCAATTCCGCTTTGGAGCCACCCCTTACTCTACCATTATTATAGGAGTTTGGGGTTCAAGACAAAGAAAGATCAAGGCAGCATATCAGTTTTCCTTTATACTTTACTTGGATCTGTTTTTATGCTATTAGCTATTCTGTTGATTCTTCTCCAAACAGGAACAACCGATTTACAAATTTCATTAACCACAGAATTTAGTGAGCGGCGCCAAATCTTTCTATGGATTGCTTTTTCGCCTCTTTTGCCGTCAAAGTGCCTATGGTACCAGTTCATATTTGGTTACCCGAAGCTCATGTGGAGGCACCTACGGCGAGATCCGTCATCTTGGCAGAATTCTTTTAAAATTGGGAACCTACGGGTTTTGTAGATTTTCAATACCCATGTTTCCCGGCGACACTTTGTTCCACTCCTTTCATTTATACTTCAAGCGCAATTGCTATAATATATACTTCCTTGACCACTTTAAGACAGATCGATCTTAAGAAGATCATTGCTTACTCTTCAGTAGCTCATATGAATTTGGTGACTATTGGTATGTTTAGTCGGGCGGCGGCCGTTAGGTCACCTATTTTGAGTTATAGTTATGGACACACAAGGCCAAAACATGTGTGCCGGGCGTGCGACCCATCAACCTACTAGCAATGGGGAAGAAAACATAGCATGTCGCAAAAAGTTTGATTCGAGGCGTCAGCAAAACACTGCCGTCTGTTCCAAAACTAAAAAAGCCCCTTAGCACCCCGGGCGGGAGTGGGGGACGGCCCTACGCGCAGGCAAGAGCAGCACCGGCTCTACGAAGTCGAATCTAATCTTTCGTTGGCTTTTTCCCAATTCATTTGTGAATAAGAATTGAAGGGCGTAAAGCGAGTGCTTCTAGCTGCTTCGCCTGCTTCTTATTATGGCGGCTATGTTTTCGTGGCGGAAATGAACGAAAAGCGATATGAACGTGCTATTTTCAAATCGATTGATAGATAGCCTGATCTGTTCGATAGATCGATAGAGATAGAGAAGGGAATCTATCAAGAATAAGGGAAATCTCCTATTTCTATCTATTGATGAGACAACTATCTATTCTTGATCCATCAGATACATATCGATTTCTTTCTAATGGAGTCTACATCGTACGTAGAGCGCCCGAGCGCTTTTTAGGCCAGCTCAGTTCTCTTATCCTTATCCATTGGTCCAATGCACTGGGCTCATCTCATGGAGGAAAAGCCGTTTGTCTTGTTTGCCGCCCGACCCTTCTCTCCCGGTATCGTCCCACACGAAAGAAAGAGCGCGGAGCCCCGGCCCGACCTGCAGGTCCGCTAACGTAAAGCGAGGAGTTGAGCCTGAACTGGCAAAACGAAGTCACTTTCGGAACCATACTTCCTACAGCTAACATGTGTCCAGTCCCGCGGAACGCGCAGCGCAAAGGAACGTGAGTGTTAGACCGAATCCCCGCCGGCCATCGGGGACCGAGTGGTAAGGCCATGATCCGCAGGGAAAATAGAACTCATTCTTCTATTGGGGACAGTGCACGAACGACAACTCCAAACGTCACACACCCGCCGCCTACCTACCGTTTAGGTGACACCAGCGAGATCCAGCTAAGGTAAGGAACTTCGTGTCGCGGCTCCTCCACTCCGCTGTGGTCTCATGAACTGAACTTTTAAGCCTTCCCGCCCGCAAAGCGAATAGACGCTGTGCCGTGGGTAAGTTTTGGGGCGGGAGCCGCAGAGAGACCAGAAGAATGATTCATTTTGATCGACGAGCTTTTTTTTGGACCTAGCGAAAAGGACTCTAAGCCTTCAGGCAAGCAAGCGCAAAAGAAGCAAGCAAAGTAGAAGTAGAAGCTTTGCCAGAAGTAAGACGAGGAAGCAGAGCTGTCTACGAAGCGGTAGCTTCCCCCGACCGACTCAAGTACAACAAAGAACAGCCGCGACCTACTTTAATTCAAAACAAAAGAAAGGCGAAGGTTTTGGCAACAAGCAAACGGCTTTCTATCATAGTTGCAATGGAGGGTTCCAACCCTTAATTAAGTACCAAAGGCTGCTTTCGACTGGTTTCATAAGGGAGCTGTTCACTACAAGCTATCAGCGCTCAGCGCTGTCTTAGATTGAAGGTCGGCTTATCTTATTGCCGTTCAATCTCTAAGTCGGGTTTCCGCTGAGAACGGAATAATGCTCGTGTCCAAAGGTAAACAAAGCCCTAGCTTTTAGAGTTCGCCGCTTTTCCCAGGCCGGAGAAGGGCTTATACTGCTCGCCTTTGTTTGATATGTTCATTCAGTACCAATACAAACTCAAACTACACTAAAATAAAATGGAAGGGAGCGAGTGGAGTAGTAGAAAAGAGTGGAAGGGAAGGTAGAAGTAGCTAGCCTATAGTAGTCGGCCTAACCAAAGCGTCACGACAACATAAAATTAGCCTTATGAATTTAATCTTAAGTAGGGGACTAGCTTGCCTACCAATCAAAGAGGCTGAGAGTAAGCGTAAGCTCTTCGAGCTTCCTTCATTTGCTTCGGGAGCCGCACAAAGACATAGCTGGAAGTCGAGGGCCCATACTACCTGCCTAACCCCTCGCTCCGAGGGACCGTAGATCGGAAAGCGCCTTCTATACCACCCCATTCATCCAAAGAGAAGGGAAGGGGCCTATGTATTTGCATGACCCTGCAGATTTAACCCTATCTACACCCGGCCACTCCCTAGCGGTCCCGCCACCACGTCGCGAACGGGAGCTCATGTAGAACCTTTTATTTCTGGCGTAACGGTGGTAAAATGTAACAAAATATCACACCCGAAGGGCCCGGCACGCACAATCCTATCCTATCCGAGTCCGAGTTTACCCTTGCACTTCGGACAGCCGCCCATAGTAGCATCATAAGGAGGACCCCCTTTCGAGGCCGCTAAGGAAAGAGTAAGGTACATAGGAAGTTGGTCTTTCTCAACGTGGTGTATAGCACGAAAACCCTTTCGATACAACGTTCACATGAAAGAACAAATTTTCCTATCTTCTCTTTCCTTCGGGAAAAGATAAAGAGGGTCTTATGGGGAGGGGAAAGGCTTGGGCCTACCTATCCCGATAGGACCCCATAAAAACGGGAGCTGTTGAAAGGTTCCATATTGCCGAGACAAAGGGCAGCACTTCTGTACGTGATCGTAGTATGTCACATCGTCTCGTCCCCGCTGCATCGAAGAGTACCTATGCACTATGTTCCGGTTCACTGATAAGGAAGATAGATTTTGGGTGGGGTCTACGATGCGATACTTAAGTATGACCCGGGAGATAATGCTAACTATGGGTAGAAAGCAGGAACCATTTTGTAAAAAATTTCGGAGGGGTTACAGATCTCTTATACTACCATCGATCGACAGAGCGGAACGACCAGAAAAATAAGTTAAGTTAGAAAGCCGTATGATAGGCGGTAACTATCTTGTACGGTTCGGAGGGTAATCGGCGTACTCCGATCAGTGGGGGATCTTTTGCTCTATCGAACATACAGGAATGGAGGTAGCATTCTACCGATGTCAAGTCATGGACTGGTTTCTTCAGCCCTTTTTCTATGTGTTGGTGTTCTATATGACCGACATAAGACTCGACTTGTTAGATATTACGGAGGTTTAGTGAGCACCATGCCGAATCTCCCTACCATTTTTTTCTCTTTCACTTTGGCTAATATGAGTTTACCTGGTACTAGCAGCTTTATCGGGGAATTTCTCATCTTAGTAGGAGCTTTCCAAAGAAATAGCTTAGTAGCCACATTAGCAGCGCTTGGGATGATTTTAGGCGCGGCCTATTCTCTTTGGCTATATAATCGTGCGGTTTCGGGAATTTAAAACCCGATTTCCTCCATAAATTCTCCGATCCAAATGGCAGAGAAGTTTCTATATTTATACCTTTTTTGTTGGAGGGCGACCGTTCGTTAAACTACCAAAGAAATAAGGGTAAACCAATGTGATCATGACATTGTAGGTGCTTGCAATGGGACGGATGCGACTTCCCTCAGTTGGTTTGGGTGGCATAGCCCGTTGCAAAAGTCCCCCCTTTCTTTTCCATTTCTTTAGTCTTTGCTTTACTAAACTAAAAAAAGGCTCGCGCTAGGCGCGTACCTTTTTTTTTGTTGAGCCTTATCGTATCTTGCTGGGTGAGACCGATAGAAAGAAAAGACGGGGGGCAACCATGCATGGTACTTCTCGACCCTGTCTCCGAGGGACAGTTGAACGAGCGACTCATGAATGCTGTCGGGTCGTACGAGCCAATAACTCGAACGCGTTCGGTCTGTTTTTTGAGCAAGAATCACAGCCTTACCTTATCTTCACCATGATACGGACTCCAAGTTCTTATGGCAGAGCACGAGGAGATATATAATATATATATAATGATGATGAGAATGGAAACCAGAAGCACGACTGGGGTCTTCGTGGTCCAAGAAAATAAAACCATCAATAACAGTAACGTAAGCATGAGACTTTTTGGTAGTACCGGTGAACCAGATGGCCGCGGCGAGAAAATCTGGGACGGAGGACTTGTAGTATCTCTCTTGATCTGGCAAAAGCGAAAGAACCCCTAACATAATTCGAATGGAGGCTAACCTCTTTTTTTATTGATTCAATACAATAGGGAAAAGATCGTACAGTTCCCTACCGATACAAACTCTCAACGGATCCTTCGCGCTGGGCATACCTCTTCCCGCGTCTTTCTCGTGGCGAACAGAACAACAGAAAGACCCAGCCGACCGGCCCAGGGCTCGAGGGCGCGCTTTCTTTTTAAGAGAGAATGGGAGTGAATCGAAGGCTTCCGTTTCCGTTCTTGGTTTGGGGGCTTTCGGGCCCCGATCGATCTTTTTCGTAGTTGAGAAAGGGGGAAAGGGGTCTAAATCAATGGACATTAATGAACCATCATTGATGGACGTTGCACATGACACGATCAATTCGACTCAAGGTCCGGCGCTAATAGAAGTTGCTTACTCTCCTAGTAGCGAAGGAAAAGGGCAGGGCTTTTTTCGTATTAATAGTGGGCGGGTCTCATGAGATCTTTTCTAGGATTTCTTATCACGCCACACATGAAGATCTTTCCATTGAAAGATAAAAGACCTTAAACAAATTCTTAAAGGTTAGGTTACTACCGCTTCTACGGAAAAGGTTTACTTTGTACCGCCCGGAGGTCATATAGATCGAAATCCGGAGCAATAAGAACGAAAGGGTTGGTGTGGCCACAGCTATGACTACTGGCGCTTCAAAAGGCTTAGATTCTAAGGGCGCTACTGAAACCCTTCCCCTATTTCTTTTAAGCATTTCAGTCTCTATTTGGCCCGCTTCAAACAAAATGAGAAAAGCGGTCAATAGCATAGCTCTTTCTTTCCCGGCCTCCTTTCGAAGGAGAGGCGCTCGTATTCCTAATCCGGTAGGGCCGGACGGCTTTGTTTGGCCCCAGCTTGGCGAATCGCATCCCCGCACAACGACATTATTTGTGCGCCCTTACCGTTCTCGCTTAGTCTTTCAACGGCTGGGAAGGCAGTGGTAGAAGCGAAGCCTATGGCCACGCCGACCATCAAATAGGATATTGGGCTCCTTCTCAAAGATTTGATGGAATGGCCTAGCCCACCCAAGAGTGCTTATGTCATTGGGGAACTCATGGCTGGAAACAATCCTTATGGTTTGTTTTGATATCCGGTAGGAATAATCAAAATGAAAGTCCAGGTTGGTTGGTGAGCCTAGTGATAGGAGACTATCTAGCTTGGTTCGGAGAGCACTTGTTGGGTTAAAGATTATATTGTTGCTAAATCTTACGGCCTAAATGCTGAACTATTGACTCTACTTGTTTGGATGGGTGTTCACCCCAAAGTGTTCCCGGACCGCATGCATACATCCGTAAGTAACTTAGTGCAACATGGCAAATTTCATTGAGAGAAATCAGCAAAGAAAAGAAAAAGTATACAAAATTCTATTAGCGGGAGGAATCAAGAAAATAGGACTCCCTTCTGGGTAGCAGCGAATAAGGGGCTTAAGTCAAGCAAATCCAGGGGGAAGGAATTCATTTAGCGACGAACTCTTCTTTAACCCAAAAGGTCGTGAGGCGCATTCTCTTTTTAATAATCTCTTCCCTGCAGTTATTCTTGTTCTTGGGGCTAAGGATGTTACCAAAGGTGAGGGCCTTCCCGCTAGGGCAGCGAAGTTCGTGCTAAATGACCGAGCGAACGTATCTGGTTGCGAGTCTTCCCCTCGAGAACAGAGCAGCCGGGTGAATTCTGCTCTGATTCCTGAAAATTTTTATCCTTATTCTTAAGTGGAAGTCCTTTGTCTTAAGTGATCTATTAGAAACCTTCCCCGTGACCCCCGAAGGGTAAGAAAGAGATGCTCCGTGTAGCTAACCCCAAAGTCTGGTAGCCTTTGAAAATAGATTTATGACGTAACTGCCTATCATGCCAAGCTTGACCCTCTTGTTCTAGCACAGGCTGTTGACATCTTCCTCGGGATGGATCAATTTGTGTAAACGATCGCTTTCTATGTTTCCCAATCGATGCGGTACGCCAATCGTAGACAGTGACCGGGAATGAGAGCTGAAGCTCCATAAACCATGATGAATGGAGTGTTTCCAGTCGGTGTTTTTAGGTTCTTTGTGTATATGTCTAACTGTAGGTCACCTATGCGACCAATCCTCGCCATTGGTTTCACAAAGACTGAGTAAGCATACTAATGAAGACCGATTTGGCCTGTCCATTCGCTCCAGGTAATTTAATATGGGCTCGACTTCCTTTGAGCTATGAGAAATGAATAGGGTAGAAAGAAGAAGTAATCCCGGGCTGGCCACATTTTCTATTAAAGTTTCCCAGCTCTCAATCAAAAGAACCCGTACTCCAGCATGCGATAGCTGCGGTTCTTCGCCCAACAGATTTAATGGTACTCATTCAAATGCAACTAAGCCATATGCTTAAGACATGCTCTTCGATGTGGGATTTAGCTCCTAGCTTGAAGCTACTTTCTTACTCATCAGTACAATCCTAGAGAATAGTCTCTAATCTAAGATTATATAGCCACAGGCTAATCAAATAAAGGCTTTAGCGGTTATTCACTATCAATAAGAGAGATTGGCTTCATTCCTATGGCTTTGCTCCCTCATGTGCATCCACAAAGCATTTCGACTGCTTCGTTCAATCGCTTCCTAAAGACCAAAACGGGATGCAAAAAACCGAAAGCCCTTCTTTTATTTAAGTTCCTCTCGATACATGACTTACATACCCGGCTCAACATTCTTGGAAAACAATCGAAGAAAATCATAGGCATCTTCCATTCATATCGATTAGGGTTTCTTCCCTTACGAGACTTATAACGAAAGATCCAGAGATAGACGCGTACTACATTTCTAAGCATTTTGCAATAAAAGAACAGTCTGGGAAAAATCCCCTGGGGAGGGGAAACTCCGGACTCCCTCTGCAACAGCTTGAGGTAAGTTCCCAGTAGGGATTGCCCTACTCTTATATATATAATATATTTCTCAACATAGGATGTACACACTTTTCGAATCCAGTAGGATTCTTTGATATCATTGTAATATACGGCTATAAAGAGAGAAAGAGTGATGATCATAGAAAATGTAAAATATTTGATAGGATCCATTTCGGGAACGTAGAATGAAAATGAATGAGTAATTCAAAAGAAAAAAGGGATTCTATTCATTAACAAATAGGTGGAGCATAATTGAATCACTACATTGATCTGCGAAAGAAATAGCGTAATCCGCTCCGACCACTCGTGCTTATGCCGGAGGATCCGAATCCGCTGCTGAAGAGATTCGATCGAGATCATAACTAGCTCCCTATCACAATTCCTAAAAGTTTCTAATATTGTCAACGGCATTGGATCAACTGATGGCGGTGCAACTAGCGCTTTGCTACGATGCTACTACCTAAATGGGTTCAGCAATGAGGCTAGTCAACTCTTATGTCCCTCGTGGTGCTTTGAGTCAATGAAATTGTTAACTTTCATTCAGTCAGCTTGTCTCAGTCCTTTGCCGCACGTCCTATCAATGGCGAGAGCTCTCTTAGTCTACTCTTTCTTAGAAGTCAAGATCGGTGGTGCTACTTGGATCTTTTCCTGCTGGAAAGTTTGTTTGAAAAAATGAAATCAATAGCAATAGGAGAAGGGACAAATGCCACAGAAAGAGAAGAAAACCGGGTCAGTTGGAATCTCTTCCATCTTAGTCTAAGCTATCCGAATGCCGCTAAAAGAAAATCGGATGTGAATCTCGTAGTTGTGAATTCCAGAACTGGGCGCGAAAGCAGCCAACCGAGAGAAGAAGGCGTAGGGTGGGATCGATTCAAGGCAGTTCGTCCACACTTTGTTAAGTTAGAAAATACGAGCTATGCTTCTATGCTTGGCGAGAAGTGAGCTTGGTTGATAGCCGCGCTCGGTCTTGCTGGTTAACTCTACTTCCTACCTAGTGGAATCCTATACTAAGTGAAAAGGAAGAACTGGGGATCCCTACTTTAGACACGCACAGACATACCTTAGAAAAGAAAGTAAGTTCCAAACTCGGAAGTAGATTCTTTTTGATTGAGAATGTCGAGGCGAGAGACAGCCAGGAGGTTTGCCTAGAAGCAGCCACCCTTGAAAGAGTGCGTAATAGCTCACTGATTGAGCGCTCTTGCGCCGAAGATGACCGGGCTAAGCGATCTGCCGAAGCTGTGGGATGTAAAAATACATCGGTAGGGAGCGTTCCGCCTTAGAGAGAAGCCTCTGCGCGAGCGATGGTGGACGAAGCGGAAGCGAGAATGTCGGCTTGAGTAACGCAAACATTGGTGAGAATCCAATGCCCTCAACCGCGTCAGGGATCTTTCTCGTCAATCCAACGATCTCCTACTACGGGTATGGCGCTAGCTAAGCTTGTCGAAAATCAAACTTTTCAGAGGTCTCAACACTGGGCTTGGGGTGAGGCGCCCTCATCAGCCGATTTTGGTAGCTACTTCAGCGGTTGCTAGAGCAAATGGCCGAATTGCCAAGAAAGCATCCAAAGAATTCCTACATTCTTTCTCTGGGCAAGCGAAAAGGGAACGAGTTCTTTTCTTTCTTATCTGTGAATGGGCAAGATGATCGGTATCAAATGGTCTAAGTGATCAAGCACCCTCCTTTTTTATGGCGGCTGAAACTGAACCTTCGTCGAAAAGGATCTTGGTTGGCTGATGAGGAAAGAGAGCAGCTGTGGTTCTTCCTCTCTTCCCTCTCATGAAGCTGAAGCCACTCAAAAAAGAAAGAGAGTTCTGCTACAGACTTCGGTATCGATTCTTCGACACCAGATCTTGATCCTGCTCTTCCGCTCCGGCTTTTCCTTTCTTACCGGGTGATATAATCCACTATTTTTAAAAAAGCCCTAAAGGGGAGCGTAACCAGCAAAGCACTGAACTCGCTTTCTCTGGTCTTGCGGTTCACGTCACTTCCCCAAAAGCCCCTTGAGTCTGCTAACCGCTGCTAAAGAAGAATGAACGAAGTAGGGAATAAAGCGTAATCCCACCTTTCCTTATGTTCCCTTGCCTCCTTTTCTTTTCGTAGCTTCCTTCATACAGGGGAAGTCCCGAAGGGAAGACATTTGACACCCGGATCGGGATATGAGGGTTATAGAATAACGTTATCACGTCGGAAAGCCAGCAAGTTCAGGCTAGCCTATAACTATACTACGCTCGGAGTTCCGGTTCTCTGGCTATAAAGGTGCGCGGCGGGCGAGAGAGACTTTCCAAGAAAAGCAGTCTTTGTATTGGACAGGCCTTGGAAGGAGGATTCGGGAGATCATAGCTAAATAAGTCGGAGGTGAAGAGAGATGGAAGGGTCGGTGATGGACAAGAGTATGGAGGTCCCATACGCTCGAAAATGGGTAGCCCATCCTCCTCATTCTAACCTTCCCATGGCATACATAATGGATATGGAGCTTTGGGTGGTGCATAAAGAACTCCATGATCGACGGAATAAGCTTTTCCACTTCACTTAATCAAAGGCGAGGAACTTCTTGATCGGAGCATAATATGCCTCTATCACTGTATTCCTTTACACCCGGCTAAGTCCTATCTAGGAATTCGGGGTAAGATTAAGTATTCCTTACCTTTGCGTACGATTCGTAGCATCTATAATGTAGATTGAGCTCGCATCCGAACAAGCAGTGGAGGCAAAATGGAATAGTCGTTCTCGTCATTGGTCGCGTAAGCCGGATTTTGTGCTCTGTGCTGAGGTGAATGCTTTCGCTTTTCTTGCTTGCTTTGTAAGGATTGATATGGTTTTTCCTCTTAATACGTCCGGTAGTTGCCCGCTTTAAGAAAAGAAGCTAGAGTTTCACTCGGAGGGTGTTCACTCATAATGAATATGAATCAGGGCGAACAAAAGGCTTCAAAAATGGATTGAGTCCTTAGCCGATCTCTTGAGACTAGCCGGACAATGGAGATAGGTGTGGATACGCATTTTGAATTCATTAGCTCGCACAAAATCTACCTCCTAACCACGAACCTCGAGTTCTATCAACCAACAGCTTCATAGAGAAAGGAGTCCCCATTTGGACCATCTACAGTGGCCGCATCTGCTCTAAGAGATTGAAGCTTGGCCGATGGGAGGGAATAAGAAAATCTGCCGTTGATTTGAGCTCTATGCACGTGGAATACTCCTTTCCATTTCTTCTAAAATAGGCCATAGACAGTGTGTCCAATTCTTTTCCTTCTTTCTCGGTTCTCGGGAGGAGCTATTTGGCTTGATCAGAGGAGCGTGTGAAAGGCTTGCGGATTTCTTTTAAGGCAAGAAAGAGAATTGGTTGACACCTCTAAAGGGGGGGACAAACTTCCAATCTCGGTTTGATTTCTGTCCAAGAGAGAAAGAGATTAGAGCGCGGGTTACTATCACCTTTGAAAGCTTATTCTTCCCTTACCTTGACTGACGCACTAGCTGACTTTGAAAGTAAAGTTCGAGCCCCTTTTAAAAAATCGAAATATTCTAAATTAATGCACGGCTCTTCCCCGGCACAAAGACTCCTCGTACGCGTATCACAGGGGCAAACACGCCTTAAAAACATCTGGATCATACACTCATTCAGTGGAAAAAACCTTACCAAGACTAGTTGCCTCAACGAATTGATATGCTTTTGCTTTTTGTGACACCGGCGCGAATGCTGAATACGGAGGAATACAATGAAATCAGAACAAAGCAGGTAGACCAAGCTAGCTTACAGAATTCGAGGAATTCAAACTCGAATAAGCTCTTTTTTAGCACGTTTGGTAGCCGAAAGGAAAGAGGTTCTCATAGAAAGCATTCACTGTGCCTTCTCCTTCCGTGATCACCGATCAAAAGGACATTCATTCAGAAGGGATTGATCCTCAAAGTGGTTCCTTTAGCACAATGAATTACTTATATAGTAGTGTAACCTTCTCTTCGTACAAAAAAGCCTATTCTGAAAGCCGTCT